>JAOTRQ010050630.1:0-15313 GCA_028565875.1 Hoplisoma paleatum
TTGACGTGTGTGTGTGTGTGTGTGTGTGTGTGTGTGTGTGTGTGTGTGTGTGTGTGTGTGTGTGTGTGCTGCAACAGAATGGTGACCTGTTCAGGTGTCTAATGTGTATCCCACTGTGACCTTAAATAGGGTTAAGCGGTGGTAAAACTAGACAATGAACGGATGGTTTAATAGTAATTAATAATTTCTCTTTTTTTGTATAATCTTCCACATTCGATTAATAACATTCTCCCATCAGGCACCTTGGTTAAAGGTACTTATTACTTCTTTACACAGGTACAGTCAGAACAAAATCCTGACCAATAACCACTAATTGTTTTACACAAAAGTAGCTGATCCAGTCAGAATGTCGCACTCGACTATTATTCATGTTTTATCTGCACGATTCTGTTGATTCCAGCCTTGGTCGTAATATCAGAGGTCAAGAAGGGTTTATTTAAATATAATATTAGTAATAAGCAGACATCCCAGGGTGTATCACATCCGAACGATTTTACGCAGGAAGCACTTAGACTCCCGTTTCAAATAGAAAACCATTCATGTTTCTAATCACAAGTTTTCCCTTAATTAAATCACTGATTAATACTCATCGTATCACCCACCCCCTTCTTATACTCACACATCCCTCCCTGCTAATCCTGTAAAATATTCATATTGAAAAGAACACATTCATCCCGGCCGCTAACACGGTGTCATTGCCACTATTGTCTCATGTCAAGCTCTTAATTATGGCCCTGGATAGCGATACACTATTTCCTTCAGTCGGCAGTCATCTCTCCGACACTTCCCGAGCTGCCGGCCCTCCTCCAGAGGTGATTAGCGACGGTTTATGTCATATCGTTTGTCTGCTTGACAGCAGCCACAAGTGAACTGGATTAGATAGGACGACCAAATGAGAGGGTCTTGAATCAAATTAAAGCAGGGAAGATTATGCAGAGTTTTAATTACGCCGGGCTTCACTTACAACTCCGATGTTCCCCGGCGAACGGACGCAAATTGACCGTTCAAAACGCTGTTGCCGTTCATTCATAACACTGTGATGTCATAGGGGATAAAAATTCCTGAATTCGTCTACAATGTTAAATCTTTGAGCACAAAATACCTGAAAGGCACCCTAAGCTGTGAGACATCATTTTTGATTTATCATGATCATCATCATTAGAAGAAGAATGCTTTTATTTGTCATTACACATATACAAATGTACAGTCCAACGAAACGTTTCTCTTCGCATATCCCAACTTCTCTTATCTTCCAACGTCTGGAAGTTGGGGTCAGAGCGCTATTACAGGGTCAGCCACAGTACGGCGCCCCTGGAGCAAAAAGGGTTAAGGGTCTTGCTCAAGGACCCAACAGAGGCTGTGTAGCAGAGCCTGGATTTGAACCCCCAACCTTTGAGTTCACAGCCCAATGCTCTACCCACTAGGCTACCCTGAGTGTTTAACAAGAAACAGTGAATTGTTTCATATACATCACTGGACTGCCTGTCCCAAGCTCGGTTAAACAGATAGACAGTGAGGAAGCATCCAGTCTAAAAACATGTCTGATTAAATCTCTAAAGATTTAAACCCTAATCTTAGAGTAATTATTGCTGCATCACCAATGAACCTCATTCATTTTTATTATTTAGAATTGGACAGACCTGTAGACCTAGAGGGAGACAAACCTTCTCACTAATCACATGCAAACAGACAGGGGAGGAACGGTGACTTAGTGGTGGTTAGCACTGTCACCTTACAGCATGGAGTCCCAGGTTTGGTGATCTGGGGCTTTCTTTGTGGAGTTTGCATATTTGTGGGTTTCCTCAGGGTACTCCGGTTTCCTCCCACAGTCCAAAACATGCAGTCGGGTTAACTAGAGCTAATAAAATTGTCCTGTGTGTGTGTTTGTTATTGTATCCTGCAACAGACTCAGTATGAGTTAATCCATGACTCTAAATAGGATTAAACTAAGGGATATAATGGGTGGATGGAATAAACAACATGATCTAAAATAACCTGTTTTATATATTTTACAGTCATTGAAAGCAGATTATATTAACAATATCAAACACATAAGCAACAGTTTGGGGAAGGTCCTGTAAGGTCTTGCTAGCCTTCTTGTACAACTTCACAGATGGTCTTTTAATTGACTAAACAAACAACACCTCAGTTCCGGGTCTGTGAGACATTTTGTGTTTTCTCCCCATGAGAGTCATGAAGAAGCCGCCCCAAACTGCACCCAACCTAAAACCAGTAGGTGCTGTTAATTCTAAACTTCCCCTCCACTATCTGTTTTACAGGTTTGTAAAATGAACAAGGTCAAATGAGGATCAATTGTTTTATTATTTCAACTCTCACTTGGTTTCACAGAGAAGTGTCATGAGATTTTTATTTCCAGAGGAATATTGGCAACTCATAATGCCATCTGGATGGTGCCTGGTCCTCTGCCAACCTGATAAGGCCACCAAGTGCTTTCAAGATGGCACATGTGTTTAATAACAATGAACTCTTGACAACTGCACAGGGAGCGATCTGGCATCGTAGCGGCAGGTGTTAGCTTAAAATGGCCTTGTCTAAATATAAAAGTAGGAATGAAGCAATCAGGATGGAAATGAATCCTGTTTTAATAGGGTGATGGCACACGCTCGGAGAGAGAATTGATGGAAATGCTCTGATGTATTGAAGGTAAAGACAAGGTCAACGTCTTTTCAATACACTACTGTAACTCTTCTGTAATTATAGCCAGTGCTGTAAGTACAGAGTGAATTCGTTCACCATGATTAATGACGGGGGTTCTATAATATTTGTACATTTCACCGCATGTGTAAAAATTGCTGTCTGGATGGGGTGCAAGAACGACAGATCATAGTAAGTTTTAGTTATGCTATAATAATTAGGCGTGCCGAAGCCAAAAGTTACTTTCTGTAAGACTAACCTTAATAAATTCATATTTTAACTGAAAGTTCTGCTGTTTTATTCTGAGGTGGTTCTGATAGAAGACTGTTTACTCTCACGGAGACTCCGGAGACTCCTGGTCATGGCTGACACCAACATTGCTGACACCAACATCCACTGCTGAGCCTAGATCTTCCTAGGGTTGCCTCTGTGTTTTAAGAGAGTCATCCTCAGCTTGTTCACTAGGGGTTTTTAGTTTTTGGTCTGGTGTTCCTAAACGCTGATTTCATATCATTCTCCATAAAGCTTATCTGAGTGATGAAGTATATGGATCATATACTGATCCATATACTGATTGATTATATAGTAGAGGATTAGATGGTGCTATATCCAGACTGTAAATTCTTTCAAACCCAGCAGCTGTGACCTGTTGGTTAGAGAACTGGGCTGCTGATCGAAAAGGTCGCCAGTTCGATTCAGAGATTCAACAGGTCAAAACTGAAGTGCCCTTGAGCAAGGCACTGAACCCTTACCTACTGTGATGAAAAGAATATTCTAATTTCTAAGTTATGACAGGTTAATAATCGGACTATTAGCATGTGTTTTACCGCCACACCACTTGAGCTGTTACCATTTGAATGTTTTAACACTGGCATTGGTCATTCCACAAATAAGTTGTATGGATGACTCTGCAAAGTCTGTCATTTTATTTTATGTTTTTCACACTTTGCTAGATCACTTTTGGTTTATTCAGTCCTGCAAAGGTGTTTTAGAGAAACTTAGTCTATTGTAAAAAGCTCTAAACAAATACATTTGACTTGACTTGACTTTGGTGGCACATTTACACCCAGAAACAACACACAGAAGAAGAGGCTTTCTGAAATGACCTTGTCATGACGACACAAATTTAGTTTTTTTTAAATGCCACAGATGGTCCCACCGCTGGGCCTTTTGAACACCACAGTCAATACATATTGATTGTTTCTAACCTGATCCTCTTCTTAGCAAGGAAAACAGCACACGGGTAGGACTGGATCTTTGAAGAAAATTTCACACGGTGAGCGTGGGTGTTTTGCATTTCTGTAGCAGATTGTAGAGTGAGGTGTGTAAGTACGTACACACACATGCTTACAACTATCGCCGGTGAAATGGAGACTGTAATTCAGAGCACATATGGAGCTTTTCACCTGGATGATTTTACAGTAAACAAACCCACTGATGCATAAGGTGTCGAGATGACATTTCGGCTGAATGAACTTATACAACTCCATATTCCGAAAATGTCACTCCGGACTAACCAGTCGATCTTCTTTAACCTCTCAGTTTATAAAAATATTTATTTATTGGTATTTTTTAACACAATCTATATGTTATTCCCTACCTAGTCCACATGGGACGGTTGATATATGAGTGTAAAAAAGTGACAACCTCGGCAAGGCTTATTAAGAAGTAAGTGCATCAGCAGAATGATGCAACATTAAGTGTGTGTAAGTGTGGTGTCAACAATTCTAAAATATAATCTTTCGTACCATCGAGAAGAGCAAGATTTCATAAGTTGTTTGTCTAAATAATGCAATTGCAACTTAATACACAGAAATCCAGTCCAGAAAATGATAAATTCACTCCATGCAGACTCTAAAATAAACTACCTCAACTCACAAAACCATGATTTCTATGATTTGCAAGCAGGAACAATACTACAAGAAAGTGGTAGAATAAAGTTATGAATTCTGTTAATTAAGTACTAACAGGCTGATACAATACTTCTTATCTTATAAAGGTATGAGGAAAATGGAAAATTCTAGATCCTGGCTATTGGGGATACTAAATTGTCCATAAGAGTATTTAATATAAACATGTGTACTAATGAATATTACCAAACATAGTAAAGAACAATGCTGTTTCTACACTTTGATTATACAATCTCATAATTATGATATGAACCAATCTATCTACACCTATGAACATTCATTTGTTAAACTCCGATAACAATTTGCAGATTATACGTAGCCATTGTGTCACCCGTGCACCCAGTGCAGACTCAATGGGTAAGAACTTTGTCTAAATAGATGTATTATAGTATCATTTCCACACTAATATTAGAAATAACTTCAAACAGAAAAATAAATTTAATCATATCTAGTAGAGATTTGCTGTAATATGTTTCCTAATAGCTCAGTGGAGCAGCAGGTGCATCAGTAAATAGAACAACGACACATTAAAAAGTGGATGCATGGATGTAAAAGATAAAGTGCATAAATTCAATTTATATTTAAAATCATTAATTTAATTTATATTATTTATATTTAATATGATATATAAGAAAAATACATATAATCTTATTATATAGAGATAATATCTAATTAATTTCCATTAAGGAAAGCAGTGCAATACTCTGCAGAGCACAAAACCTCTCTCAAGAAAGAAATAATGAAAGTATTAGAAAACTTAACACCGACCACTGCACAGCGACTTTACTGGAGAGCTCATTAAAATATTTACTAAAAAATGATCTAAAAAAACCCACAACATATCTTAATTTTGTATTCACATTGAAAAAAAAATGTATTTCTAATTTCTAGGTCTAGTTACATCAAAATGTTTCAGTGTTTACAGTCTGTAGTTCTGAACTTTAATTATTACAGTCTGTAGTTTTGAGCTTTAATTAATAGTCTGTAGTTCTGAACTTTAATTATTACCGTCTGTAGTTCTGAGCTTTAATTATTACCGTATGTAGTTCTGAACTTTAATACATTACTGTCTGTAGTTCTGAGCTTTAAAACATTACAGTCTGTAGTTCTGAACTTTTTTACATTACAGTCTGTAGTTCTGAACTTTAAAACATTACAGTCTGTAGTTCTGAGCTCTAAAACATTACAGTCAGTAGTTCTGAGCTCTAAAACATTACAGTCTGTAGTTCTGAACTTTAATACATTACAGTCTGTAGTTCTGAGCTCTAAAACATTACAGTCTGTAGTTCTGAACTTTTTTACATTACAGTCTGTAGTTCTGAGCTCTAAAACATTACAGTCTGTAGTTCTGAGCTCTAAAACATTACAGTCTGTAGTTCTGAGCTCTAAAACATTACAGTCTGTTGTTCTGAACTTTTTTACATTACAGTCTGTAGTTCTGAACTTTTTTACATTACAGTCTGTAGTTCTGAACTTTTTTACATTACAGTCTGTAGTTCTGAACTTTAATTATTACCGTATGTAGTTCTGAAATTTAAAACATTACAGTCTGTAGTTCTGAACTCTAAAACATTACAGTCTGTAGTTCTGAACTTTAATACATTACAGTCTGTTGTTCTGAGCTTTAATTCATTACTGTCTGTATCAACATGTAGTTACATTGCAGTAACTAAAGTACCTGAACACTTTTATTATTTATTATATTTTGATCACAGACACAATGGGGTTTTGATTTAAAACCGGAGTGCACTAAGTAATTCTGATGTACAGAATGAATTTATCTTCAGAAATAAAGAAATTTACACTTCACCAGACAAACATGAGAGTTTGAAACTTGATACGAAGAATGAATAAAAAATATGATATTTTATTTCTCTACTGTAAATGTTTTACAGTATTATCTTCCAAAAACGCAAGTTACTGAACACTGGGTTCTGTGAACGGGTGCTAATTCCCAGTTAAACAGACATACACAACATGGTTAAAGGTTTCTTGGCTGTCAAGTTGACTGTATAATTTAAGTAAATCCATTTAGCTTATGTGGGAATTTCATGATAATTGTGCTGCTTAATCTTTTTTTTTTATCCAGACAGACAACAAGTCGAGTAATATTGAGGTGTACACTGTGTGTTTCATTAAAATAATAATAACGTAACTGTTGGAATGTAAGTTAATTAGATTTTTCCTTTGACATGTGTCTCATTACCAGTGATTAAAGAAATAGTCTAACATTGTTTTGTATTTCTGCATTATTAATTGTCCAGTTGACCTTTGTGATGCAGTTTTAGAATCGCTACGTTAATATTATCACGATTTAAGTGTTTTTATGTATCGTTGAGCTTCATAATGCTTGTCTGACTATAGACAGTGATGTATTTCAGCTCTTCTGATTTCTTTTTCAGAGGGAAACCTGTTACAGGTTTCTAGTGCTTATGAGTGGTAAGGTGGTCAGAAAATGTCAGGCAGCAATACAGAGGCTCAAGCTGAATGAGACTGAAAGTTGTAATCCAGTCAAATCCGGTTAATGGAACCACCGGTTAATGAGACCAGTCGCTTATTCGGACCGAATCCTAAAGTACAGAAACAAATCCTATTATATATGTATATAATATCATTCGCTTATTCAGACCACAATTCTGTTTAATCAGACCAAAGAACGTTAGATTGTCTTTGTTTGTGGTGATTTTGCTCAAGTTTAGTCGGTCAAGAAAACGTGTTAAATCACACTGGATAAATCCTTTAAACGCTGACTGGAATTATATATGTGTTATAGATCGTTTAAAAAAAACTTTACTGTTCAATAAACAAAGTTGGTAAGCAACAGTACTTGTGTGTACGTTCGCTATGCATGTATAATCACACAATAAAGGTTTAATAAACATTTAATATGTTACATGATTTATAGCACGTCCTGTCTTGTAACACAGGGGCAAGTTCGTGTTATCAGACCAGCTGGTTATTAGGACCAAAACGATCGCGTTCTGATGTGGTTTGATTAACCTTTCCTTATGTGATGAACTATTTATAATAAATTGCTTTTATTTGTCATTACACATATACAGATGTACAGTACAACAAAATGTTTCTCTTTGCATATCCCAACACTCTGAAAGTTGGGGTCAGAGTGCAGGGTCAGCCGACGTACAGCACTCCTGGAGCAGACAGGGTTAAGGGTCTTGCTCAATGACCCAACAGTGGTTATGTAGCAAAGCCTCAATTTGAACACCCAACCTTTGGGTTAAAAGTCTAAAGCTCTACCCACTAGGCAACACTGTCCCACATTTAAAAGTTAATATATCTAGATATGTTTGCTAGTGCTGGGATGCAAAGGATATTGTGCTCAATGAAATCTTTTCGTAAAACACAAAAATGATCAAATGAGACATCGAACATTT
This sequence comes from Hoplisoma paleatum, assembly GCA_028565875.1. NCBI lineage: Eukaryota > Metazoa > Chordata > Actinopteri > Siluriformes > Callichthyidae > Hoplisoma > Hoplisoma paleatum. The sequence continues at coordinate 7,961 of JAOTRQ010050630.1, forward strand.
TTGATGCTGAAGTAATTATTGATTAAACTGGCATCTGTACTGAAAGTAGAAACAATCCACTCTGACTTTGACTGAAAATTACTTTAAAAACACTGCATTTCTGCAGCACTTCATTTCTTAACAATAGAAATGTAGGACAAGGGTTTTATTTACAGCGCTGGTGTTACTAGGCTAGATAATGATGATGTCAGATGGTAATATGTGTGTTGGAAATTGTAATTGCTATCACCTCATCAACTGTGTGTGCAGTAATCACCTTCGTTCTGATTCTTTAAAGATTCATCCTTGAACTTTCAGAACTTTCCGGACATAAGAGGACACTACAATTTAACAACATCAGAATCGATGTGCTGCCCTAATGCAGTTCAGATGGATTTTTCCTTCTTCTTTGGTCTGCAGAAGTATACACCTGGGGCTTGTGCACTAAGGACAAATAGGACATCTTTTTTATCATCACACCATCCATTACGGTATCAGCTCACATTTTTAAATAGATCAGTTTTCCATGGTGCATTTGTCTTAATTAGAGCTGGGAATGTACCATGCTACTACCACAGCACACACCGGAACGTGTCGTTGTTGTATCAGGATTGAAATGGTGTCGGTTTTGTAACGAATTCCTGTTTTCCCCTTCTGCACTTTATTTCCGTCATAAATTAAAACGACATCCATACAATTGTGTAGGTCCGTACAGCAACATTTACCAAGACTTTGCAAAGCGATCTATATGAGGTGAATATAAAATGTCTCACTGATTACTTTAGACATGGAGTTTAACTGCTACACATCAGGGCGGCACAGTGGGTAGCACTATGGCCTCCCAACAAGAAGGTCCTGGGTTCAATCCCTAAGTGCAGCAGCCATTACTGTGTGGAGTTTGAATGTTCTCCGTGTATTTGCTTGTGTTTTCTGTAAGCGGCAGTCCAAAAACATGCAGTCAGGTTAACTAGAAACATTAAATTACCCAATCGCTGAATATGATATACTATGATATATGTTTTCCCTTTGCAGTGTGCTTATAGGTTAGAGGTATGGGCAATTAATAATTGTGTCAAATTCACTCCATTGCATCAGAAAGCCCCAGCATCATCCACAAAGCCTTTGCATCACCCGACGTGCACGTCTGAAACGTTCTAACTATGCGTAGTAAGTAGTACCGACACAGAGCACAAGAGGGAGCACAATAGCCATCGTAACTACGAATTGCACATGGTTGTAAAAGTATTCGCTCTTGTAACGTTTGTAAACACAAAGACAACAAAAACTTCCAGCCTTGGACTGAATTACGATCATGACATATTCATACTGAAGCAAATGTCGGTGTTGTGTTGAGTTATTGCAAAAATGGATAAGTGGGGACACTAATTACATAGTTCTTAACAATTAGGGTCTCGCAATGTAAACATAAGACTGAAAATAAGAGTGTTTGAATTCTACCACAACCATCTCGTTTAATAAGGTATTACTTATAACTGTAATTATTAGTCTTTATTTCTTGCCTATATGTGTTTCTCAGGGAGATTTCTGGCACTTAATAAAGATCCTCCATTGGTGGCTTTACACTTGTTGGAGGGCTGTAAGCTTGTCTGTAGTGTTTAATGAATCCCAGACTTTGAGTCTAAAAGGATATAAGTATCCAGATTACTGTATGTGCATTTAAATGCCCTGTTACTTACCATATGGCATTCAATGTTAGGCAAAGGAAAACTTTCAAGGACATTTTTTTCACCATAGTCATAATGATAATGACACAAGGAAAGTACATTTGGAAGTAATTACTATATATTTACTGTGTCCCTGAGCACCAAACATTGCATTCAAAAACATGAAATAATGTATGTACATTTTAATGATGCAGTACATCACATATGTTTTGTGAATTAGCAATATTTAGTAAAAGTCATTACTTTACACAAGCCACAGGCTTCCTCACAGCTGAAATGTATCCACTAAGTCATGTGCGTAACATGTTTTTTTGCTTTTTGGTTCACACAACTTTTCAGATTATTACAAAACACAAAAGACGAGAAAGGACAGCAATTCCATACAATCAACAAACACATAACATAATAATGTAACATATTACTAAAAACATCAATCATTCAGTCTCAGTAGAGGAGGTGGGGATGTCCGAGATATGAGCTGCCACTCAGTATTGATGCCCTCTGAATTGGGGCTGAATTGAAGGTTAACATAAAATCAGCTAAATTATGTTTCTGGAACCTGTAGAAAGGATGTCTTGATCACTTAAGACTCGCCTCACGAGGCCACAAATCGTCTGAGTGATGCTAATATCTCTGAAAACTTGTGTTTGTGCACTCGTAAGTATAGGCAGGTAGGTTGGGTAGGTAGGTAAGTAGGTTGGGTGGGTAGGTAGGTAGAGAGGTGGGTATGTAGGTTAGGTGGGTAGATAGGTAGGTGGGTAGGTAAGTAGGTGGGTAGGTAAGTAAGTAGGTAGGTAGGTTGGGTAGGTAGGTAGGTTGGGTTGGTGGGTGGGTAGGTAGGTAGGCAGGTTGGTAAGTGGGTAGGTAGGTAGGCAAGTTGGTAGGTAGAGAGGTAGGTAGGTTGGGTGGGTGGGTAGGTTGGTAGGTAAGTAAGTGGGTAGGTAGATAGATTGGTAGGTAGGTAGGTAGGTAGGTAGGCAAGTAGGTAGGTGGGTAGGTAGGTAGGTAGGTGGGTAGGTAGGTAGAGAGGTAGGTAGGCAAGTAGGTAGGTGGGTAGGCAGGTAGAGAGGTAGGTAGGTAGGTGGGTAAGTAGGTAGGTAGGTAGGTAGGTAGGTAGGTAGGTAGGTAGGTAGGTAGGTAGGTGGGTAGGCAGGTAGGTAGGTGGGTGGTTCCTACAGGAAAATTAAGATTCCAGCAGCATCATAATTACACACAAAAACAGTTAAATAAGTCAGTTTTTTAATCGAGAATGAAAGTTGTGTGTCTGTGTGTTTGTGCTGATGAAACTATATTATGCTCCGTTCCACACTTTTACATCTCCTCCTGTGGGTTTCCTTTCACTCTGAAGATTGCATTCGCTTTCATTACAGTTTGACGCTGTGCTCATTGCCAGTTGACTGACTAGTTCGGATGTTTAGCTTGCTAAATATTTTTCTGCAGTCGGTGGACTTGGCGTACGGTCATTCAACCGTCACTCAGGGCATGACTTGTGTGGCGTAAACAAGACCTTTATTTGATCATTTTACACCCTGTTGTGCCATCTTAGAACACCTTAACCATTTTGAATTCAATTTGAATTTGAATTTGAATGCTTTGTAATTCGTCATCCACTGACAGATCTTAATGACAGTAATTCTCGACCTGCTTAATGAGTCCTAACAAGATATTTAAATCTGCTGTGGATTTGCTAGCAATCTGCAGGGTCAAAACAAGCGTTGTGAAACTTGTTTCATCTAGTAGTGCAGAATGTTTAATAATGTAATATGTTAAGATTTTCATGTCTTGGTTTTCCAGATGTAATGCTACCAAAATTATAGGTTTCATATTCAGATTACATACAGCCGAATCGAGTGTGACCGTCCACAGAAAAGAAACATTCTCATGTGTTTAAAGAAAAGAAATCCCTTAAGCACTAAGGAGGTAAGTAAAGCTAAACCATGCTAGCAAAATGACCCTCAAAAATATAGCAGAGCCACTAGACCCCTCACTGTGAATGATTTATGACCATATTAAAGACCACTGCAGTCATTTTTGCAACAGCGAACTTAGTTCTTTTCATCCTGCCATCTTTATTCAAAATCGATGCCTGTTCAACTTATCTACTGTCTAATATTGATAAGACAGCAACAGCTATATTATTTAGTACAACTCACTTTAATAAAATACGTCCGAGATCAGCTACAGATCAGTAGCGGCTGTTGGTCCTTCAAACAGTGGAAGCTTGTTGTTGACTTATGTTATAAATTACATCATAAACCACCAGTGATTAAATGATGGTGCAGGTCTCAAACTTGCTTTAAGCAAAACGGAATTCAGCCTTTCGATTGATCCTCCAATCATCATGCAGAAGCTTCGCATTCAGACCAATGACCTGTCGGCACATGTTCAAAGCAACTGTTCCATGTGGTATCATCAAAGTGCTTCGATGCTTTGAAAAAGTACGATAAGTTAATTATTCGCGCCAGTCAATTTCGGAATGAACTCGTCTTACAGATGAGCGTGTTCTAATGCATTTGTAGTCAAGGAAATGTTAATACAGCAGTACTTATTAGACGATTGGATTATTTTACATTTTAGGAAACAGATATTTAAACAAACCTATTTCTATGGGCAACACATATGGCAACTAATTATTTTTTTTTCATAATTAGTTTATGGGCGTAAATTATACCTATTAAAATATGTTACATTTATGTATGGGTATCTCACCGTGACATTTGATCTTTTATACTGCACTTCAGTAAATACTGACATTCTTCTGTAATGATATAACCAACATAACGTAATATAGATTTGACAGAACTTCAAAAATCCCTCATCATTGAACAAAGTCCATCACTGCATCAATGCTTACAAATTAAGATTTAAATGACCGCTGCAGTGACCTGACCCTTAGCAAACTTTGATGTGGAATAGGGACCAATACAATATCTGGGTTATATATATATATACCACAATTTTTTGTGTATGTGTTATAAAACACAAACAAATACCTGTATCCACACAAAGATGTCAAGACATCTTTAAAAAGATGTCTTTCTAAATCTTCCGATGCTTTAATGATGACACTAGTTGGAGCAAGTAAAACTTTCATGCTCGACATGATTGAACATGAAATGATGTGTTCTCTTTACCTCAGAGACTGAGGATGGAGTTGCTGGAGCTGGACTGCTGACTTGGATGCTCTGGATTAGAGATTGGAGATGGAGTTAATGGGCTGCAGCGGCCACAAGCGCTCACGGAGAAAAGCAGCTGCTGTCTCGACGGCCTCTCTATTCAACCCAGGATTTGGGATGTGTCCTGTGGTGCCAAGCAGGCCCAAAGGGATCAATTACACAAGGCCCATCTTGCACACCAGCTCTGATGGGGCTGCACTCTGCTTCCCTTCAACTACCCCCGCCTCTGAGGGCTTTTTTGTTGTTTTTAAACAGTCATTAATAAAACACACATGCTTAATTTTATCGATCAGTGTTTATTATTTACCTCACTGACCTAATTCATGTTAGATGGGAAATCCAGCTTGTTACACCGACATCAGAAAATAAAACACATGTAGTTCTTGTGTTCCTAGGTCCACCTGGCATTCTATAAATGTCACGGGGCAATAGTTATAGAATCCTGCCCTTCTACTCTGTCGTTATGGCATGGACAGGACATAGAGTCACAAATTGACTGTGGTGTTTACTTTAATCAGATCATTTTAAACCTCAGAAGTGTAAATTCCCTGTAGCTGGACGAGTCCTTGACAGTCTCCTCACAAGCGTCACATCTGTGGGGATGTAATATATGAAATACCAGCATGCAGTTTGATAAATCAATGCAAAAATACTGAGGCTACAATACTAAGAACTTACAGGTATATAATAAGAAACCCTAAGCAACAGAAAACTTCATTAAGCATTTGAAGCATAACATGAAGAGAGAATAAAACGGATAGTTTCTTCTCTAGCTCACCAAGATAAGAAGAAGAATCACAACATTCGGTTCAATGAAATGTAGGAAGCCAGGAAGCCCAAGAAATATCAAAATCATTTGAAGTGACAGCTCACTGGATGCTGTCAGCGATTCTGAATGCGGCTCACGTTTCTCTGTGGTTGCATTATGATCGCTGAGCTTAAATAAAAGAAATCAAACAAGGATATCCTGACCTAACAATTAAAAAGTGCAACAGCCAGCATGGTGCAGAGCCAATGGCATGTGTGTACTCATGAGTACTTGCGTGTAAGTTCCACAACTATGTGTGTATGGCTTTGAGAGACATGTCTACACTGCTTCCTATTGAAAATATGGTAATCATAGCATGATGATCTGTTTGCATGCATATTAAAACTTTGCACGCATATTTAAATCAATAATAAAAAAGTATCATCTTTATTTTAAAGATTGTGGACCACATTATTGATTTGGCATTTTGTATGATGGCTTCCGGGTGTAAGTCTCCCTACATAGCTAGACTGGGACTTGCTATCTATAAAATAGATGAAGGCTTTTTGCAAAGCTTTTGATCATATATATTAACACAACAGATCATCTTGTAGTTTGTTATGATTATCGTAACTTACATTGGACTAAAATAATTGCTAAAACATTAACTTAATTGTATGTAATAATTTACAAGCAGATGTACACTAAGTAGCTATCGTGACGCTGTGCCAAACAGTGGATCTGCTGAACCCATGAGATTAAACTCCTGCTGCAAAACCAGGGTCTACATAACAAAGTCAATTCTGTAATGACATATATTGCAACAATAAGTACATTCTAACAATATTTCGAATCTATTACAACCAGTGACCAGTTCTTAAAAGAATATTCACTCTATTGGCCACCAGAATTAAAATAAATGATCACTTAAGTGGCTGTAATTAGGGATTTCTGGCTGAGCTGGTCAAAGCTTTAAAAGACAAATGTTGCTCTGCCTTTAAAGCAGAGATGTGTGTAACCAGACATTTGACTTTTATTTCTCATATGGAGAAAAGAACTGCATTAATGAGTGTTTATTCATATCTAGCACAGCTCTACACCTGGGTTTCATAACTGAGCGCTCATTTAGCTGAAAATAGTATCATCCACACTTTCCCCCACTTTACAGTGGAAATGAGGCTTTCTAGAAGCAGTTTGTCTCAGCAATGCTATGTTCCGTCACAGCAGAATTATAAATGCAAATGTTATTATTCTACACTGTAGATCAGACCCGTTTTCTTCCATATATCATTTTTAGTACTACCTCACTCATTATTGCTTCTTTTCTCATTTTTTTTAAATAATAAAGTGTGAAATACTGTTTAATGGCATTAAGCAAGCATATTTCAGGCCGGTGGACTTGTTACTTGCAATTCCCTGCTCTCTGTAACCTAACCTAACCTGTCTATTAAAACTTGGCATGCATCAGCAATAATGCTCAACTCTGCCAGCTTCTTCTACTTGATTTCCAGCAGTGAAAATGAGGAGAGTTTAGGATGGACACAAGCCAAAGATACAACGACAAACACTTTCTCTGGCATAAAAACGTCATTTTATTGATTCCCAATAAAATTAAACGTTAGGAAATAATTCAGTGTTTTTATTTTAACCTCCTGAGACCCAGACTTTTCCCTGATGTGTGTACGACATAACAAGCATAAAAATTATATTTTGTCTTTGTTTTTTTCTAAAAACGGCTTCATGTACAATGTCCTCGTATGGAGAC
>JAOTRQ010050641.1:0-15310 GCA_028565875.1 Hoplisoma paleatum
GAAGCTGGGACCAGAGTACAGAGGTCGACCATCGTAACGATATATATATAAGACAAATAGGTATGTCGAGATGTTAAAAAAAATCTTGACCAGATGTTCGCATACGTGATGGCAGTATTTATGGGACTGCAGCCATCAAAAACTCGATATGAAAAAGAAGCTACGGCGAACAACTTTATACAATAGCGTTTAAATTCTAGTGAAAATGGTATGACTGCTTTTTCCAAACGGTCATTTTGGTTTACTTCCAGTGACTGAATAATTAGAACATTAGACAATATATACACAATCAGCACCTAAACTAAGCCCCTGACCATGCTGTATTATTAATATGCACACATAATACACCTGCACTCTCCCTTCAGTGCACCAGCCTGCATACAAAGAGAAAAGTATGTGTTTAATAATTCAAAAGGAACGGCTAACTGCTGGCCTCCTGCTGCATTGTTCTTATAAGCTCAGTGATGCAGGAGTCAGCTGAGCTTCAGGTGCACTGTGTGTGTCTACACACAAACACACCGTATAACACCCTGAAACCGTTTGTAAAAATTTTATCTCTTCTTAACTGCAACTGAACTTAAAAATCAACGGAACCCTTAAACCATACCTCAGGTCTTGATTGATTGATCTAATCGGTTGTGCAAAAGGTGGGCGTGTCCTAAAGTGTAGGAGCTGCCTCGCTGTCTTACTATCTACATAGGCAACTGTCTAACTAGATCGGATTTTAAGAAGACATCGCCTTATAAATCAGATAATTCACTGTTAGCTATTTAAATCGAGTAAATCAATATACTGTCCTACATGTATACAAAATAAACATCAATCTTAATTTTAAGATGCATTATCCTGCATTATCATTTAGTTTTTAAGATGTTATAGATTATCCTAGGATATAGATTTAAATATCCTAAGCTATCGATTCAGATGATATAGATTATCCTGAGATAATAAAGCCCCTGTGATTTTGAATAATCTGCTTCTAAGATAGATACAGGATGTCGTAAAATGCCGCCTATATTGAGAGTTCCCTGGGATTATTAATGCAATGACATTACAACAAAAGCATTAACCAACTGTGGCTGGGATTTAAACTTAGACCACAATCGAAGATAAAAACTGGAATGACAGGATGATTACAGCTTTTTAATTTCAGCACAGTCCTGCCTGTATGGACATGTTCCTGATGAAACTGCAAATGGTGTTTCATTCCTGGACATTCCCAGGACATCATTAAACTCCTGTGGTGCTACTTGGTTCTCTACTGTATTCGGGTCTGGCTAATGCAGGGCCAATCAAAGATGACGATGTGGTTTAGGAACTACATACACACTCATGAGATTGAGAATTGATTGATCCCACTGCACTAGTGTAAAGTCTGACAACGGCTCTCAGAATTTCATCCTGGTACCTTAAGGGCTTTAAGGAACCTCTCTGTTTTTGGTGGCTTTCTTGTTCTTGCTTCTTCAGTAAGCCTGATTACCTTTTTATTTGCACCACAGCAAGTGAACTTGAGTCCTATGTGCTTATGCGTTCTATTGAGATATCCTCGAGTTGTTATACTTTGATGATTATGAATGGAGCAATGCACCACATTTCAGAATCTGTGCATATGTGTTACAGTTCAAATTTTGGATTAATAGAAAAAAATGCCTTCATTCGTCATTACACATATGCACAGACGTACAACAAGATTTTTTCTTCGCATATCCCAGTTTGTATTAAAGTTGGGGTCAGAGCGCAGTATTAGCTATCGTCTGATGCCCCTGGAGCAGACAGGGTTACGGCTCTTGATCAAGGACCCAACAGCGGCTGTGTAGCAGAGCGTGGATTTGAAATCCCGATCTGTGATACTAGTCCCAGCAGGGGAATGTATTAGGTCGTGGACCCCAACTAAGCACCCCAATCCCGGACAACTCTGACAAGACAAAGAGTTGAGAAAGAATGACAGAGGAGAGGTTTTCAGTGCTCGATCTCAAAAATATGCAAGCCCACACACGACTCGTGCGCACTCCCATGCAGCTCAGCATCGTCCCCATACCTGCCAGAAGTCCTTCAGAGAGGAGGGGCGTACAGGGTAGATAAATAAAGAGGGAGTTAAAAATCAAGGCTGGATGAACAGATGGATGGAAAAGTACATAATGAAGGGTTTGGTTGGTTACATGAATGAAAATATAGATAAAGAACAGTGAAAGCACAGTATATAACTGGGACAACAAGACAATATTATATAATGTAAACACATGACGGGAACAGTAAAGAAGTGAAACGTTTGTTAAAGACATTGTCGGGAACAAAAAAGCAGTTTAACACACACACCGACATGCATGCCGCTCCAATTTTGCTTTAAATCTTGAGCACAGCACCTGCAAAGCTGTAAACCTGCTGCCAAAAAAATGAAAAGGTTACTCAGGATTAGACAGTTGGCCATTCATAAAGCACAGCCCATTAGAAGATAACATATTATTCATGGTCGGGCCAAATTCATTACAGAGTCCTTTTATTATTGAAACACAGACGGAGCACGAGAAGAGAGATATTGCAAAAAGAAATGGGATGAAGTAAAGCAAACTGAATGGTCCAAACCTTGCGTGTGTAAGCCAAAGCTCTGGTGTAAGAATAATGAGCACTGAGAAACAGCAAAAAATAATAATAATAGAGAGAAAACACCCATCCGAGGTGCTTGAAATGCCAGCGCTAAACAGAGGTAAAGGAGGAGGGCCAAAAAAGAAATAGAGTGAACTACGAACATTATGAAAATTGAACATAGGGCAATAAGAGCATTCTAAATGAGTTGGAACTGGGAGATCTAAATTCCCACCTGAGCAGCTGTAGGAAATGGATTTTGCCTGGTGTATGCACAAGGTTGGAATAATGGTCTTTAAAGCATGGCCACATTGATTTTTTTTTAGCCTTTATTGTGTATTTCTTAATGTACTTTGACTTGCGATATATAGGTGCATGGGCTAAATGGGTGCATGGGTGAAATGACCATAAAGAGATTTTCATTCAGGCGTGTGTCATAGGACAGCAAGCTGAGGCAAAATAGATATTTCTCTTTCACCTTTAGCACACCATGAGAGGCACGGCTCATATCGATTTCCACTACTTACTTTGTCATTGGTGGGCAGCCATGACTTTATTTCGATCAGTACTGTCCAACAGTTCAGAAAAAAAAAATAAAGCAGACAATAAGCATCCATTGTTATTTGTCAGCAATCTCAACAGAACTGTATATGAACCGGCGACAGCCAATTATACTTTCTGTGGCAAATGTATCTGTTAGAAAATTTTAGTAAACGCTCTTGCTGGACCTGGCAACCACTAGTGGAGGAGGGGATACCACACTACAGTATTTTGTATGTGATTGCAGTACCAGTTCTGGCCACCATACTACATACTGCTCCTTGAAGTCAATGATTTTCTGAAAAGTAACTGGGAGAGGGGATTTTGCATGGATCTTGGCACCTCCTTGACCCGTTTATATATACATACATAAAGGGGATTATCAATCACCTGGTAATGTCACTATGTTCAATAATAAGGTGATAAATTATGGCACAAGCTTAATAGCACTGATAAGTCACATTAAATATTGAAAAAAAATCTTATTTCATTACAACACAAGTGTCTGTCACATGGGCTTCTCAGACCAAAAAACATGACCAATAACATGAGTCGACATAAAAAAAACAATGCCCATGACCTAATTAAAAGATCTTTGTCAGAATATGAGTGATTACACTTGACTGCTCCGAGATTAAGAGGTTGCCACGGTGGACCATTTGCCTGCATATTTGATTTGGCATGCCTCTTTATGCCAGATGCCCTTCCTGGCACAGCCCTCAATTTTATTGGCTTGGGTCTGACGCTATAGGTGCATAGGTTTGCTTATGTTCTACCATCTGTACTTGTGAGCAAAGAGCAACTGACAAAAGAATCAAGACAGGCAAAACAAACAAGATGCTTTTGAATGACTGTACAATGTACTAAGTATAAAACGCTGAAAAGATTACCAATACACCTGACCATTTTGATTTACGATTCTAATAATATCTCTGCAGAAGGTCTAATAAAGCGTGGGTGGCATGGTGAAGACTGGCCCAGGCCAAAGATCAGTCTGCTGTCCAAGTCATGAAGAGCCACTCTGTCTGCTCTCAGACTCAGCTGACACTAATTTCTTAAAAGCACAAAGTAAGGAAAAGCCTCACATTACTCTTCATTCTGTGAGTTCTGATGTGTACAGAGAGCAGAAAGAAATGAGCTGGTTTATTTTAAACCCCAGCATACAGTAAATGCTGTGGGTGACAACGCTAGCTTGTACTTAGGAGAAATATCACTGATGCTGCATCTTGGATACGCTTACATAAACCAAATGTTGACAGTTTTTGTTAGCATATACGGTACATATTCCTAAAATCAATTCCAATTTGACTTTAGCTATTACTGTGCTGTGGCCGGAATAAAAAGCTGCATTCTCTGCCTGGATGTTAAACTCATTGGCAAATACGCTAGCTAAACAATACAAAATAAGCAGAGGAAGATTAAGACGGTGCTTTGAGAGCTTAAAAGATTCTGGAACAATGATGTGCAGAATAAAGCGAGTGCATTTGTATTGTGTGCTATGCTGTTATATTCGTCGTTTAGGAATGAGACTGTGAACAAAACATTGTGAGAAAAATGCACCTTTGTGACTCATTTCATTGCATGGCTAAGGACACAAAACAACTATTTCCTGGATGTCATTATTGTTTAACTGATGCATTTTTAAAATGGTACTGGAAGGTTGTACTAAACCTTTGTTAGGGCCTGTCTCTTAGCTCACTCTGTGTAAAATAAAATCTGGTAAAAATTGTCAAGGGGACAAAAGACTCAGTCGAGTCCCGTCAGAAAAGCAAAGTCTGTGGGTGTGTTCAAAAACCTAAGGAGTCGTCAACATAGGCAGCTTTTACATCATGTACGAATGCTCCGGCAAAGATGCCTTCTACTTATGTAACTTCAAATCTATTCAGTAAATATGCAAGTATATTTAGTGTAAAATAAGTGCGCATCAAGTACAACTTCTCTCTCTTAGGCTGTAAATGCATCAAAGCATATTTGGAAAAGTTTATGGTGTAGTTGACATGCTAAAGCATTGTGTCACCTTGCCTCGTTAGTTTAAATGGCACGATGCTAACTGTCTAAGCTTAGTAACAAAACACAGTGTAATTGGAATACCCTTCGTTCCAAAGCGATGCCTTATTAGCAGATCCCTCAGTTTTCAAACACACCCTTTATGAACTGTAAAAGGTGAAAACAGACATCATTTTGCTGTCTTGGACCAACAATTGTAAAATAATAAAACAAGATGAATAAAAAGCTGAAATAGCATGAGAAATGGATGCACATTAAAGTGATTTCAGAACAATGCTCACTCACAAAAAAAGAGAAGGCTGTATCTGAAACAAAGCAACAGACACACAATTGACTGGTCAGGTGAGGAAGTGACTATCAATAGATCCCTTTAAAGTCAAAATGTCATGGATCTAATCAGTGAAGTCTAGATCTGAAAAGGTTAGGCGAAATGAACTGAAAACAACACAAAGAAAATATGGAACTACAGACAGACTACAAAGCAGCAGCATTAGTTAGAATTGCTAATTACTCAAATATTCTTGTTTTTATCGAGTTCAAACATGACATAAGTTTAAACACACTAAGTAAAACAATGATTAGATTAATGAGATAAGATCAGTGGCAAGATCTAGAAGATGTATATCATGTTAAATATTTTTGTGGCTTCAACAAATGTAAATCAAAAGAAAGAATGATCAACAGAAAAGCATATTGTTTTCTGTCATAGTAACACAGGTTAATGAATGAATGAAGGTAGCTTTTTGTGAGAACCCTCTGTCAAAGGAAAGAGATAAGGAGTCTTAAGGGATCCAGGTTCTCATTTTTCTGGAAAAAAGAGCTCTATAAGAAGCCGTGTTTGAAAGACACATCCTCTGGCTTTATCCTGCAGGGCTAAACAACAGCTTTGTAAGCTCATAGATTCCACTCACAATCTCCTGCTTACCTTTCCATCATAGCGCTTCACTAGGTACTGATCCAGACCCAAATCTAAAAGAAGGAGAAAAAGAAGGAGGGGAGGAGAGAATGTTAATGATACTTAAATTATACATACAGCCATTTATATTGTCTGTAGGTCGTACAGTTACTGTCGGATGGTCACAGCAATTAGTTTATATTCATGCTTTAATAATAACTGTAATTTCCTGGTGTAGATTTGATCATTAATCTGAACAGCATATTACTATCTCAAATACTAACAAATCATGTCAGTGTTGGCTGACACATCATGCATGTCATAATGCTGGAATAGTTATTAATAATACACAATAATTGCTGTATAAAATAAAACTCAACTGTTTTACTTTCACTATAGTGTAGAGGTAGTTCTGAGTGATTGTCATGATTAATTCTTTGGGATAGTCAGGGCCTGGTGGTTAGAAAACTGGGCTTGTGACTGCAAGGATCTCGGTTTGATTCCAAAAATTGACAGGTCACGACTGAAGTGCCGTTAAGATAGGCACCTTACAACTAACTGCTCCTCGTGTGCCGTGGCCAAGACTGCCTGCCACTTCGGAAAATACACTGTGACCTTTCTCACAAAAAATAACAAAATATGACGGACAACACGTGGCAAAGAATGAAATGATTTTCAACAGGACAGTCATGGCTTATTGGTTATGTTACCCTGCTAAAGACCCAAAGGTTGCTGAGTTCAAGTTGCCACAGCTGGACCTCTGAGCAAGGCCTTTAACCCTAAGTTGCTAGAAATAGTGTTCCACTGTAATTGTAAATCACTTTGGATGAAAAAACAAACAAACAAAAATAACAATTGTTCTTGGACTCGACAATCATTCATACATTTTTAAATGAATTAATTCATAATTGTTGTACAAGTTGGTAACTCAAAACTTTGAATACCAAGATTTAAATTTTTCAAAGATCTAAAGAAATCAAATTTGCTCTGTGAGCTTTATAACTATGATGCCACATGCTCTGTAAATTATGTAACAACATGAGACTGAAACTAAGGCTGGGAAATCTAACCATATATTGTATACAAATAATTAGCATTCTTTAGCGCTGGGCTTTACTGCACCACTGAATAAAGCCTATTAAATAAAATCCATAGTAAGAGAAACCACCAGATTTTATTACACTTCTGTGATTTGTTTTCTACTAACAGATAAACAATAGTTGTGCAGTGAAAGCTGCAAGTACTGTTTTTTTCTTTTTTCCCTCCAGCTGCTCCAGTGTAGGGAAGGGAGTCACTACAGGAGTGCACATAACTGATTTAGATCTGTTCTCACACTGGAGGCTTTTCCTGACCAGCCACTGCTTATTTTATCCAGATTTGGGATAGTCATTAATGATGCTCTAATATGTGTCCCTCCCCAGTTGGTATGTTTATGTTACGCAAAGTACTTCCTGTATCTGTGGGACCAGCCTGGGATTTAAAGTGGCTCATCACTACATCGTATAAAGTCATTTGTACCTTAACAGACCATCGTTTTGGCAGCGAATCCTTCACTCAGTGAATTTCAAGCTTGATCTGAGATTTTTTTAGAGATGAGCAAATATCCTTCCTACAGGCTGCAGTGAAAAATACTTCGCCCGCCACTAGGTGGTCTGGTGAGCATTCAATTTAAGTGGTCATTCGGTGCCAAGAAGTGTGAAGAAGTGTGACTTCATCTCAGTGAAGAAGTGTCTGTAGTCCATGTAGAATTAGATGAAGTGAAACAATAAAAATAGCAATTACGGTCAAGTGTCAATGTCGAATTAAATGTAGCATTTTGTGTAAAATAGGTAAGTCAAGCAATGGAAAACAAATTGAAACATTGCCAGCATCTTAATCTGATCTTTAAGGTAAATAAAACTAGCTTATTTCTTTACATATATTTGATGTATTTTTATTTATTATTTTATTTGTTATTTATTAAGTACAGTTTTTTTTATTTAAAACACATAAAACATAGTGTGTTTTTGGTGGTGCTGGAACGGATTAATAGCAGTTTTCCATTTTAAGCTTGGTCATGGAAGCAAAACCTAGGTCAAAGTTTCACTATACGGTCAAGCTGGGTTTGCTTCCTAGGTCATGGGTCTTCTAGCAGGACATCAAAAACACCCAGAAATGGATGAAAACAGCACTGGAGAGTTCTGTAGTGGCCAGCAATGAGTGCGGTTTGAAAACCCTTTAAACACTCATGAAAAGATCTGAAAATCACTGTTGTGAGAAGTTATCCATCAAATATGAAAGACCTAGACCAGAACTAGACAAAAGAAGAGTGGTTTAAAATTCCAGCTGAATAGTGTAAAGCTTGTTGATTTTCAAAAGGTGTGCAAACAAATAGCAAGTTGAGGGTTGGAATTAAGTGTGTAAGTTACACACAAAGGGAAAATGTATATAATGATACATGTAATTGCAATATTTGTCTGAAGGAAATAATATTTACATTTTCAGCATTTACCTGAGACTTCTATCCAAAACAATTTACAATTACGATTATGGTATATAATGTAAAGAATTGAAAGTTACAGACCTCAGCAACCTAGCATTGATGAGGCTTGAACCAGCATCTTTCAGATTACTAGGCCTGTACCATAACCACTAGGTCTGAGCATTGAAATGGTGCATATTCTGGAGAAATTCCAGACATACCAACACATGCCATCATGAATGTATTTTATTTTACTAATTACTTTCTTTCTGTGTTTAAACACCTTTTTTTGCTGGGAGGCCGGACAGAAAAATAGTAGCATCATCTACTACTGAACTGGAAAGAAAACTTTAGCTTCTGACCCCTAGCTCCCAAACCTTTTTCTTATTTGTCTAGCTGTAAAAGTCACTTCTCTTATTCAGCAAATCTTTTTTATCTTCTGCCTACAGAAGAGGATTCATCAATAAGGTCAGGCCAAAGACGCTACTGGAAAGCCAAACATGATCTGCTGGCAGATTCAAGAGTAGTAAAGTCTAGCAAAAATGAGAAGCACATTATAAATGTTGCTTTTGCAAGGGTAAAAATATAGTCGTTCTTTTAGCTAATGGATTGTTCGTTTTTTATTCACCCGTCTTCCAGATTGTTCTCTGGGCACCTGAAGGCACTTTAAATAACAGCTTAAATGAAATGACAGCAAGTTGCACCCTACATTTCTTTATCTTTTTCTTGATATGCAGACAAATAACACTTTCTATTGCGTTTAATCAAAGTAAACTGCAACGATGAAGCGGTCTATTAAACTAATTCACTACTGCTGAGAGTTCAAATCTGGGAGCTATCAACCAGCCTGTTAACTACACAACATGACTGAATGGCTAAAAACCTAAGACCAGAGTGTAGAGTGTTTTAATGTTGTATAAAAAATACACAACATCTGTATATAGTATATGCAAATAACAAAAATAAATAAAATACAATGAGTAAAATACAATACAATATGGGTCAACAGTTCTGTGGATATTTTCGCTGATAATATTTTGGGGAAAGTCTTCTTGGCCAGTCCTGACATGATAAATGTATTGAACTACATTTACCGCCGGGCTGAGCACATATTGCCACTAACCAGAGCGTTAAAGCCTTCTGTAATACTAACCGCAATACTGATGGTTTATTCACATGAAATTTTATAAATTATTGTTGCTATATGCCAAAAAAGCCCATGGGCTAATTAAATGATCAGCTCAAATATTGAACATAAAATCACTAATAACAGTAACAATAGCTGAACTGTAATAAACTTTTAAGTTTTGTTCTGAAGTGTCTCTGAAGTGACACTCAATTGTTGCTGTAATTAGTTGCTTTCTTTCTCGGTTAAAGATGGAACATTCCATTAGCAAGTGTTAGAAGAGTTACACATGATGTGCAGTAAGAAATTAAGGTTTTAAAGAGGAGTTAAGATTCCCTCTGTGTTGTGATAGGATCTGCCTTCTCTAATTTCACATCATCGCCATACAATTTGCTCTTTATTTATGAGTGTTTATTAAAGATTTGATGTCTACTATTGTGTTCTTGTAGAGATATTCTAGCTGGAGTGCTTGTTCTCCTTCCCACTTGGTCTGCACTTATTACCAAGGTGTACAGTGTCCCAATCTCTAATCTTTATAAGGAATTATATTTTTGCAAAGTGTTTCTGATAGTGTAATGGTTATTTTTTGGAAGCAATACTGTATTAGTGAAACTGTTTATATTAAACAGGGTGACCTGTGGGGCTCTAATTTTGTATTGTGTTCATGAATAGGTGTTAAATGAGCCTGACTTTGAAGTGCGTATCTGTTAATTAAAGGGAGATAAAATAATCAAGCTCTATAGCTCATCTTTCAAAACTGAATTTCTAAGTAGTGTCAAATGATTTTTCATGGTTAATGACTACTGATATAACAGGCTCTTTTTAATAAAGATGTCTCTGATGAATGTTTACAGACTTAGTTAAGAATTTTTTTGTATTCTGGTTAGTACAAATGCTATACAAAGTGCTTATTTAGGATTGTCTACATTGTTTTCTACTATCAGCTAGTTAGTTTGGTCAGTAAACATTTGATAGTCAGGCTACGGGATTTTTGTATTTTTACCATATCCAACTAACAAGGCTGCCCGTTTGACAAGACCGGAATCTGGTGTTGTTGCACCACGTATGTCCAGAACTCACACCAGACCATATTAGAGACTGGTCTGAATGAAGACTCCAACTTATGTTTACAGAGCTACTGCTAGTGAAAACTAATCTTTCTTAAGATTTGATAAATCTCCTCCAGTCCACCCATGTTTGCTGAGTCTGCATTTTCCAATGTTTTCTCCAGTATTTTTTTCCTTGCCACAGTCACCCAAAACGTTCTCTATGGTTTTTGTTTATTTTTCTCTTCGGTCTGGAGGAACTCTGTAAAGCGACCTAAACACTCTCCCAAAACACTGTAAAACTACTTTATGACAATGTCTATTATAAAAGGGACAATGTAGCCATAGGGTCAATGTAGCCTAGTGGATAGAGCGTTGGGCTTGGAACCCAAAGGTTGGGGGTTCCATTCCAGGCTCTGCTACACTCCGCTACACTGCTGGGTCCTTGAGCAAGGGCCATAACCCTGCCTGCTCCAGGGGCGCCATACGTTGGCTGACCCGGCGCTCTGACCCCAACTTCCAGACAAGTTGGGATATGCGAAGAGAAACATTTCATTGTACTGTACATCTGTATATGTGTAATGACAAATAACATTGAAAAGGCGCTATATAAGTTAAATTGCCTTGATTTCTCTTCTCTTGGTTTATACGGTCTCTTTGAAATAAGGTACAAAGTAAAATGTACTTTTAATTAACCTTTTTATTTATGGTTGTAGCTTTTTGGCATCCTGCTTCAGTTTTAGTCAGCTTCAGGAATGACAAAGGGATAAACACAACAAAGGGATAAACAAAGCCACATAACTCAAGTAGTGGCTGTGCACTAGGGCTAGAAAACTGATATCCTCAAACAGATGGAGTTATCTTCTATACTGACCCTTGGTCAATGTTTTTGGAGATCTCACGAGATGATTGGAGCGCACCCCTCCAACCTCCTGTCTCTTTAAAGTAAAAGCCAAATTACTGTGTTGTGGTACTAGTCGACACTTCCATCCAATAATCTGGACCTTCACATACACCATTACCTCACGGCAAACAAGTGGCACACTGCAAAAAAGGTGCAGTGAGGATTTAGAGCTTCCCCAAGGGAAGTATTGTAGTTTAAAACTAGAACGCTCTGGCAGGCCTTGTCATTTGGGGATGTGAAAAGATAAAAAAAGGAGAAATGGGTTCATGAAACTTTATTGCATCAATCAAATGGCACATTGTTATTTAAAAGCTATAAAGATTGCATCTAAGATGAAAGCCTTGTCTCCATAATTCACAGTTTACAAGTTGCCATGCTATTGGATAAAAGCATCGGCTAAATGAAATGTAATGTAATGTAATTTTTTACAATGGCAAGTTGAATCCAACAGTTGAAGGTTTTGCAAAACAGCAAAAAACAGATTATTTCCAGTGATATTCTGCATTACCAGCTGCTGTTCATATCCCATTGTGGCTGGGTATGTGACCACTACACATTTTTGAGACCCTGACATGACCCTGCTGGAACGTCGAACCATTGAATGTAGAAAAGCGAGAAGCGGTTAGTTTTTCCAAGGACTTTCTGAGCGACTACAAAGCTGAAAATGGCAAGAGTAGTGCTTACTTCAAGATCAACAAATCTAGAAGACCCAGCAGCACAAGGTGATTACCTTTTCTTCTCAGTATCAGGAGAGTGTGGCAGATAAATATCGAATGACAAAATCTTGTCTGCTTTCTGTCTACACCCTTCCACTTTTAATTAAAGGGGGCATACAGAACCTCAATGACGAGCAGTCTTTCAACAATCTGAGCTTCTAGGAGATCAATACCTTACAACTCAAATCACCCATTCGTGCCAAACTGCACTGTTACCAGAATAAAACAGTCATTGCCATGTTGAGGACTATTGAACTGCCTTGCCTGCCTCATGAGCCTCGCTTTGCAAATGTGCTAATCAAAAGCTTATAAAGTACTTAGAGGGTCGCTGCCATGACTATTTAATCAGATTCATAACTGGGGGCAATCAAAAGCTCATAGAAAATAGTACTGCTGTGTGCTATGTTGCCACTCAAAGTCTAATAGCAGCAATGCAGTGATGAGTAATTGTAATGACAACACATTTGCTGAGAAAGACAAAAAAGATCCAAACAGTCTTGCTGTAGCTTTGGTTTCATATCATTAATAAAGAAAAATACCAAAGTAAAAATAATCTGGCACTACCTAACACTTTCCTATTCTTGTTAAAAGATTATTCAAACCTGGGACACACTGATGCTTAGACTAATGTAGCGAATGATTCTCACAAACACCTCAATTTATTATTTTAAATAATTTATAATAAAAATATAATAATTAAATTACAAAACTATATTTCCTCATTAGCTGTTTAGACCCCAACAGTAATAACGTAACAGTGATGTGGCTTAAACCAGCAACCTTCAGATTTCTAGTCCAGTACCTTTACCACTGGCACACTTGTATTATTAATCCATTTAGAGTGTTTCCAAGTCAGCTTTGGATAGAATAGGAAAACACTTTCTGATAAATAACACATGGCTGTGTGTATAACACCCTGGTTTGGTGAAATAAACAAATAATCTTGACAAATAGTAATAAATGACCATCTTTTGTGGTAATTTTAGACCAGCAGATCAAAATCTCATCTTAAGTGCTTGAAATAAATGACAGATTCTGAAAGTGCAGAGTGTTCTGGTATAAAATTCACAAAAGCTTTAACAATATTCAAAAGAACAGACCGCCTGTACAATAAAACTATAACTGATACATTTATTCACATAATACATGTCTAGATTTTTTAGGTTTTTTAGGTGCTTTCGGGTATATGAGATGGGTTTATGCAAGTTAATGTATGATTTAATGATCAGAAAAATAGTTCAATTACTATATTTTGTTGCTCTATTACAGAATTCTGTATTTTTATATTTTGGGGTTGTATTGGTTATACAAAACAATAAATACACACATACATCTACACATTATATGGTAGCTCTACATTCTTCACCTTCATTTCTTTTTATATCTTTATGAAATCAGAGATTCTTTTGAATGAAACCAACTCGAGGCATAAATATTGAACAAAAATTAAAACAAAAGATATGATCACGTGTAAAATTGGCTTAGACTTTAAATAAATGATAAAATGATCTGTATGTGATAGACAAATGATCTATGTAAGCCCGTTCACAGAACTAGAATGTGTTTTGATAATGTGAGCTAGAAAAGAGCATATTAAAATGCTAATATTGACATTAACTAAAGCTAAAACCAATTAAATGAAATTAAGAACTTCATTTAGAAATGACCTTTTAGAAGGGTAATCAGGAAGCGAAGTGAAGGTTTCTTGATGATTGATGTCTTTTACTTGTACTTCGAAACTCAAACCTTAAATCCGTACTAAACACTAACAGGAAGCTCGAAACATCTAGTTGATCTAGTGAAGGTGTTGACCCTGCAAGAACCAGCAGCGGTAACAAAATCCCAGACAATCACAACAGTGCTGATGAGAACATCTGTCTTTAGTTACAGCCCATTATAATCCTGTAGCAGAGTGGTACAGCCAAGTTCATGACAGAACACTCAGTGAGTAAGACCTAACACAGGATTTGAGATTAGAAGCTTGGACACCCTTCATAATAACTCCGGAATAAAACAACACAGTGTCGCGTACTAGCTGCATTGCTTAAGCTTTCCAGGATTAGAAGAATGAAATGTAAGGAACAGAAGATACTTACTCTCTGGCTGCTTTTCGTTGGGTGTAATGGAGCGGATAAAGTCCTGTGGAGTCATGTACACCTCAGCATCTCCATTCTCACTGATGATCTTTAGTGTAGCGAAGTAGCGGAAAATCTTATCAGGGGTGGAGTACGCTCGAATACGGTTCTCATACTCCATTACCTGCACCAGGAGCAGAGAACAAAACACAGCAAAAACTTTAGAAACAGGTGCACTACTTTTGAACCTTCTGAGCAAACCAAGGGCAGATCGGCTCAATAGACGAGCACAAGACAAATTATGAGTCGAGTCTGTAATGAGATGGAAATTCAGGTCATTCTCTGAAACAGACTAATTTGTTCGGGTTTTTCAGGTCAGTAACTTTTAATGTTTAAGACATTTCCCTGCATGAATCCCTGTATGCAGTCGGTTTCTGCCGAAGATCTGGTGTTATGGGTCACCACAGTCCTGACACACACCTAACCAAGATAAAGCTTATGACAAAAATTTAAGAGGGTGAAAAATTACTGAATAATCTACAGTCAAATGAATCAATTCAACAGATAATTTAGTGATTATTCTCAGGTACTATGGTGGTACAGCTGGTATTGAGCTGTATGGGCTCTTGGGGTCCTTCGTTTGATCACTGTCCAGGAAATGAGCAACTCCCACCCCGCCTAAAGTACTTATCTAGGCTTTCACGGAGGCACTTTTCATTTAGATTTTTTTCCCAACTTCAAAAAAGCAAGCTTTAAAAGGAAATGAAATGCAAAATTACATCTAGATGTTTGCATATTTACTATTTACATTTATAATTATTTATGGGCGGCACAGTGGCTGAGTGGATAGCACTGTCGCCTCACAGCAAGAAGTCCCGGCTTCGATCCCCGGGTCGGGCTGGGGACTTTCTGTGCGGAGTTTGCATGTTCTCCCCGTGTCAGCGTGGGTTTCCTCCG
>JAOTRQ010050652.1:0-15308 GCA_028565875.1 Hoplisoma paleatum
GCAACCTACCCCGTAAAATGTAATTGCCGAGATACTCTAGGGATCGGTAGCGGTCCACAGAGTAACCCAGGGTCGAATTCGACTGAAGGGTCAAAATAGAATAAAATAAACATTCAAGTGATTTTCAGTATTTCTCTTGCTTCTATGGACCTTTGGACTGTAAACACTAAACCAAATGCCACTTAAAACACTGGCATGTGGCATTTGGATAAACAATTATTTAACAATCATATGACAAAAACATTTGCACCTGCAAGTTCGCTGCTAAAGAAGAAACAACCGTCCTACTCAAAGGCCGAGTTTTCGATACCTTGGCAGCTCACTTTAACCTGTTTGGATGTTCGTGTTGTGTTAGCTGGCACTACAGCTTCTGCCAACTTAGTGTGGATTTCTTTTGACTTGTTTTTGGATTTCAAGCCTTGTGGTAGCCTGTAGGATAAAAATATCACTCCACTTATCATCAGCAGGATGGATGCAAAAATGCCGATGGCGATCCCTGAACCGACAAATTGCTCATCAGGGGCCAGAGGCATGTGAAATCTGGTGGGAAAGTTGATAGTCTTATTAGACACCACGGAGTTTAAATTCCAGATAAGCGGAATAAATGAAGTCACACCGCCAGTAAATAAAAGTACTGCACCAAATATAAAAGCCAATGTAATAGATTTGCAATCGTCTAGTCCAAAGTAAACATTCCTGAGTCCGTATATGACGATGGAATTGCCAAAAATTCCCAGTATAAAAGCAACCAGCATAAGAGTTTGAGCAGCAGCAATCTCGCTTGGAATGAACGGGTCTGTCAGTTGCATCTTTTGGCAGTACATGATCTGAAAGTCGGATGTTTGAAGGACATGGCTAAAAAAACAGACCCTCCAGATGCCAACCCAAGCTTGGCCTGAAGTAATCAAAGAGTTGTCAGCGACCTCCCAGATCCTCCACTCCACCAGTCCCATGGACACAATGGTAAGAATACATCCAATTGCGCCAACCCAGAACCCTACAAACTGGGCGTGGGCAGTATGGACCAGGTAGGGCATTATACCCTTCCACCTCCACCTGCTAATCCACAATCCAAGCTTCTTTAGAATTATCCATTCTTACACAGAAGGGAAATTAGACTCCTTGTAGTTTTGATTCACTGCATGGGATTAAAAAGTAAATGATGTAATTTGGGGTAATCCCGAGACGGCAAACTCTGCAGATCTGTCTCGCAAATTAGGTCTTGTCTCCAAGATACCTGAAGAAAACACACACAAGCAGCATCCTTAGAGAAAACTGAGGGAACAAATGAAGAAAATGAAGTTTAATTAGTGAGAATACACTGAGGCTTTAAAAAAAGGAGGTGGTATAGTACTTTTTATGAAGCAAATCTGTTTTGGTAGGTCTCAGATTATGCAGTTTATTCTTAGTATGAAGTCACAGCTTGATTTTTCTGAAATTGGCAATAAAACCACTGTTCCATGTATGATTATGATCTTGAATACTAAAGTTGGTTAGACGTGGTAATGACTTACCTAACTTACTAATAGGCTATAATTTATACGACTTACTCCTAAGTGCAGTAAACATTTGCCCAGTTATGAGAACAGATCACCGTCTACCAGTCAAAACAACGACTAAAATTAGGAGATCATGTCACATAGTAAATACATCTACACACATACACACAGTGAGCGTTAATGTAAATTCTATTTCTGCAACACCGGAGTAATCATCATAGTCTGTAAATGTAATTCTTCTTTTACATGTACTTTCTTTATAGTAATATAAATCCTGACTATTTAAGAAAGTTATAGTTGTAGTCATCTTTTTCAAGTGTAAAAAAACGTAACCAAATGAATGTAATGCTAAAACAAAACAGCATTAACCTG
Source organism: Hoplisoma paleatum (assembly GCA_028565875.1). Classification (NCBI taxonomy): domain Eukaryota; kingdom Metazoa; phylum Chordata; class Actinopteri; order Siluriformes; family Callichthyidae; genus Hoplisoma; species Hoplisoma paleatum. Next base: position 1,872 of record JAOTRQ010050652.1, read on the forward strand.
TATACTTGTAAATGGCTCTTTACACAATAACCTCTTACATAAAGTGCCTAAGAATCTTCACAATGATCTCAAGTGGACATGGTTCCTCCTTACGCAACTTTCTTGTTAAAAAAATATTGATTATTGCCCTAAAATGATACTTAAAAATAGCCCGATGTAAAAAACTTTCATTCCATCTACAACCACCAAAAACAACTATGTAAACGTGGTAAAGAAATAAGATTTTCTGACCTTACAGATGTAAATGTTTAAATCGTCAAGCTAAAAGCTCGGTTCACTTCCTCTTCTTAACCATTCCGAGTAATTACAGTAACAGTAGTAGCTCGGTAGATGATTAACTACGATTCACTCCTCAGTCTTCACAGATGCTGACCCTCACCCGACACCCTCACTATTACAGCTTCTCCATGGAGGAAGAGATAATAATACTGGGTCAGGTGTCACAGAGCTGTGATTCAGAGATCTATATTCCTAGGGGATGGAACACATGAGCAAATGAAGTCTGACATGTAATGTTGATTTTATTGCTTTGTGCTGCCAGTATTCTAGCAGGACGTTCTTACAGGCGCCAAAGTTTTCCCCCTGCAATAATAACAGGAAATTATCACTAAAATAATCATAAAAATGCTACACAGCTCTGTCTGAACATTCAGAGCTGTATAACTTTTATAATTATGCGGTGATTTAACCATGTCTTAATAGACTTTCCGCTTAAGGTTGAAGCTTTGAGGAAATTCTACGGTCATTAACTTGTAAAACCAAATCAAACTTACATATCAAATTACTGCATGTGTGGATTTTAACATGTGCTTTAGGGCAAACACTTAAGGATTACGCGAAATAAACCAAATAAAATAAGAATGAGAATAAAATACAAGTAAAAAAATAATGAATAAAAAAACTTTCACAAATGACTTTCGAAGTACTTTTACTTTATTGTGGCTTAAAGATCTTACTGTGGGTGAAGAATATAAATAAATGTATGTTAACACAACTACAACTGTTAACCTCTTGCTGTCCATTTAAAATCATATATTTTTATTTTATAAAGCTCTGGAAGCAACTTAAAATTAGGTTTTGCTACTGTAAGAGCAGATCCGTATTTAGAAATAAATATTATTAACTATTTGTTATAATATTTATTAAAACAGTTTGTAATGAATTATAAACTAAACTATGAGCGGCACAGTTGTTTGCAGTGTTGCTTCATAGTAAGAATCCCAGTTCAGTTCGGCGCTTTCTGTGTGGAGCATGTTCTCCCTGTGTTTGCATGTGCTTCTTCTGGGTACTCCAATACTCCAGTGGTAATGCAAGATATTATATACAAATACATATACATAATAATCATACATATATATATATATATATATCAGTTAACAGCCGTCAATCATTGAAAACAATTACTTTTCAACTTATATGAAATAGCCTCTCATGTTTCTATCAACTGTAGTGAAGCACGGGTATAATGTCTTGGATTTTTATAAAGTGTCTAAATGCATAAACTTCTCAGTGTCAACATTTTTAACCTTCATGGAATATAAATATAACACTTTTCAAACAGATCTTGGTCGACTTGATGTTCTTCATTATCTGCTCGATCAGTATTACTAAACTGAAACGACGACCTTCAGTGAAACATAATAATCAAGCAGCTCTTTGTACAAATATAGTTCACGTCTCAGTCTTCACTACTGCAGCACTCCAGTGGTAAACTGTCCCGTAAACACTTGAGCTGCTCCTCTCCCAGTTTGATTCGGTCCTCAAGTTTACGCTGTTCAATAATGAGAGCGGACTTCATCTTTACGAAGTGCTGATAGTCAGCCAGATTGTCCTCGCTCAGATAGCTGGTCAGAATATCGTAGACCAGCCGCTCTCGTCGGTCCAGGTTCTCCTTCAGCTCCTTGGCATCTTCATGCTGACAGATCAGCAACTTCCGTTTCTCTGTCAGAGTTTGCTGTGTACAAACATGTAGATGTTCAGTTAAAACTAAAACTGCGTTGTTTTGGTTTTGCAAAAGGTCTGTGAAATGTATGGCAACGTAGTAGAATAGTATCAGGTTTAAATTTCAACCCAAAATAATACATTTCAGCAGCCTTACCCGTTCCTCGGTGGAAACACTCTCCTCTAGATTGTTGAGGGCATTTTCCACTCGTGCCAGTCTTCCCGACAGAGACAGAAGCAGACTGACCACTTTGTCCAGGTCTCCAATAAACATGCGGAACTTATCCAGTTCGTTGGGTTTACAGATGGCCTTCACAGTGGCCTCCACCTCCTCACCAAGAGCATTGTTATCCTCCACGTCCTCCGCAAGACTCTCTCTGGCCTGACGCAACACTTGCAGCTTCTTGCTAAGACTGTCGATCAGATCTAACTGCGAAAATATATATATTCCCATAAAAAGAAACATTAAAATCAAAGAATTGTGTTCCAATTATTCAGTCAACCATTCCATAATTCAGCAAACATCCTAAAAACAGCACGGCAAGTTCTTATATAAGATTTTGACTTCAAATTATGCAAGGCTGTGGTACCTTCTTTTTGGATAGATCATACTCAAGATCATCTTCTGGTTCTTTTATTTCTTCTTCCATATCTTTCATTTTTATCAGGAGCTCAGCCTTTGGTGCAGATGTGCTGTAATATGAGGAACTGGTCACTAGTGAGGTTGTGGCAGCCAAATTGTCATCCAGTCTGTGTCTGTAATACACGGGTCAGTGCTGCAATACAAGCGTCTGATTTGCACAATGCAGTCTATGCCATCGTTTTTTCGCCAATTTAAAATGGACCAATCATGGACTAATACTTACTAGCAATAACTAATGTAACATAACATAACATTGCATTTAGCCGACGCTTTTATCCAAAGCGACTTACAATGAGCAGACAGGGTTAAGCAGCGGAGTGTTGCAGAGCCTGGATTTGAACCCCCAACCTTTGGGTTCCTAGCCCAACGCTCTACCCACTAGGCTACACTGTCCCTGTGAGTAATGTGAGTACTTCCTAGCAGGGATTAAAGTAACTCACCTCTCTTGTGTAGTTCTTGGAGATGACTGTTTGGACGTGGATTTTCTCCACTGCTGTAAACCTTCTAGAAGATGATCTGGCTGAGGATAGATCCCTTCCATCAGATCCATTGTGGTTATCATCTTTTTCTGATCCAAAATGTCCAGCAGGCTCTTGTCTTTCTTCATGATGTCCCTGACGAGCTCTTCTCTTAGCTCATCCTCAGAGAGACCAGCAGTCGGCCTCAATGACTGACTGATGATGTTCGGCTCTTCCAATAAAATGGTATCTGGAAAGCTGGACTGCACTGGGCTAGTGCTGGTGGAAGGAAGTGAGAGATGATGCTTTGGAGAGGATGGTGAGACTAGTTGGTTGAGAGTATCTTCAGGTGCATCACTTAGGTCCAGAGTATGTTTATTCTTCATCTCACATTTGTTTTCTGATTGATCAAACTGTATTGGTACTACTTTATGGAAGTCTGCTGAAGGAGATGATCTTGATCTTTCATGGATGCACACAAAGCTGCTGCATTCCACCAGTCCAGAATCCAGAATGTTCTCTGCTGAATGATATCTGCCAGACATTATTACTCCTGAGGATTTTCTCTGCAAGTTCCATTTTGCTTGATACTCCGCAAAAGTGCCTAATCGCCTTTGGTGCTCTTCTCCTGAAGCCCATTCATTACCAAGCTGGTTTTCATTTTGACTTAAATCCAAAGATAAAATGTTACTTTTCCCAATTATGCTTTCATTTGAGTTATTTTCCTGGATAGGTTTGGGACAGGTTGGCTTTGAAGCTCCCTCAGAGACCTTGCATCTATCCATGAAGGAGTCAAAGATTGCTTGTGAGGTTTTTTCTTTTACACCAACTACATTGATGTCAGGCTCTGAGAAGGAATGTACTCTCCTGTCCATATTAAAACGTTTTCGGCTTCCAATCCGTGAGATGTGACCATTGGTGGTGGAATCAGATTTTGTAAACAATTGACTTTGATTCCCAGGTAGTTTTAGGTCATTTCTTTTAAAAGATGTAGCCTGTAGAACTCTAGCTTGGGCTTCTTTCAAATTGTCTTTGTACGTGTTTGTGAAAGAGCCATCCGATGATGATGAAGACGTCTCAGTCGATTTCCAGACTAAATCGTCTTCGATTTCATTAGTACCAGTTAATGTAGCAGCGCTCCGACTCTTTTGAAGCTGTGCTGTAATTTCTTGGATCTCATGACGCAAAGTGGTGGCGTAACGATCGCTTCGTCTTCCTGGTTTGTTGTTTACAGGTTCAGGCATTTCTTGCTCGAAACCTGTCTTGGATGGGATTGGGGTACTGTCTGCTAGAAACTTGCTCTCTTGAGCTAGACAGTGCAACAGGGGGGTCTTGAAAGGACAGATGAGAGGCTCATTTTTCAATTTCAAAGACTGTGTTTGGGTGTCTTGATAAGTCGTGGTGGAAAAGGCTGTCTTCTCTGCTCGGTTTAAAACAGATTTGCCGTGCTGATTTTGAGCGATTCCTTCATCTTTCATGCATCGGTTGTGCTTCTGTCTATGTTCAGGGTTGGACTTCACAGGAATTGGAAAGGACTTTGTAGAAGGACTGTACGAATGTTTCTTAGGTTTTAGATTACAGTCACTGGCAGTATCAGACTTGGATTTTGACATCCGTCTGTCCTCTCCGACTCCTTCTGAGATATCTTGACCAGGTTGTTGGGCAGTTATGCAATAGTAGCGGAAATGCCCAATTCCATAAGAGCTGTTGTCAATAGCTGTGCTGGAGGACTTGAAGCTTGGATTCTGAAGATCCACATTACAGGGAAGGTTTTGCATACTTTGGTAAGTGCTGCTGACTCTTTGGGTTTTTGGTGCAACTGCGGAACTGTGTTGAAAGTAAAAGGGACTCTCGTCACTGTGCTGTCGCTGATGCTGAGACTCAGGCTGAGAGGCAAAAGGGTTGAGGCTTTGTCTTACATCTGTGGTGGATAGTGAAAATACCTTTTTCGGATTCAGCTGGTTTGGATTGTAGTAGTCCGCAGGTGAGTGAACACGGAGAAAATCATTTGTAGCGGGTAAACTGTAGCTGAGTGACTTTGATCCATGTTCAGTATTAAAGTAACCATCAAACTGCTTGTAACATTTCTGATGGGAATATGCCGGGGCTCCTTGAGGGTGCAGCATAACGAATCCCTTTTCGTGAACTTTAGTTGCAGCAAAACTGTCACTCCGTAAAGGTGGAGAAGGAGGAGGTGGTGATGGAGCTGCTGAAGACTTTTCTGAAACATTATTCGTTATAAATTTATTAACATTTGCCTTTCCGGGCGTTGAAAATCTCGAGCTGGATGACTCCTTAGGGCCGAGCTTAGGGCTGACAGGACCATGATTATTTACAGGGACCTGTAGGTACCTTTGGTGTTCACCGTTGTTGCAATAAAACACACATTCTGTAGAGGCATCGGTGCTTCTTGACAAACTACGTTCATGTGAACTAGAGGTAAAGGAGCTATAAGCCGAGTCGTGTTTGCAGACACTTCTCATAGTCACTGGAGGCTCTGCTTTACTGAAGTGCTTGTTCTGAGAATACTCGAGGATTTCCATGTTTCCTAGTGAGCTGAACTGATATGACATCGGTTGCAGATTTGTTTGGCCTCCAAAGCAATGAAACTCTTTTAGCATTGAACTAGGAGGAAGAAACAATGTGCGCATTAGAACATCAAAACAGTCATTTTAAGCTTTAAAACAAAGTTAATTTCAAACTTGAAGTTTTAACTGTCAACTAAGATTTATAATACCATATGATAGAAAAAATAAATGAAGTAATTGAAGTAAGTTACCTTGCATCACGTTCTGTCTGCCAGATTGGTTCAACTGCAGAAGTTGCTTTAACATCGGACACATCTAAAGTGTTCACAGAGACTTTGGAAGAGTACAAGGATTGAGGTCTGCATGTTGGTTCATTCCTTCTAAATGTATAGATGTAATATACAAAAATAGAAAGTTAAGAAGAATATAAATTTAATGTTTAAAAGTCGTTCATTTTGGTATTAACTAACCATAGTTTAGTTTCATTGACTACTAAAAATACTGCATTTAAATTGTTCCACTTATTTTGTTTCAAATGCTTTATCAGCTCTCATTTGTATTATAAAACACTTATTTTCTAGCAGTTTAAGAAACTACATGACAGAGTAGTGTAAACACAAAACACGCCACTTACCTAATAATTATTCCATGAATATTTTATCAGGTTTGTAAATATTTCCACATAACGCCTGTAGTTCCAAAATGATTGTACTAGTTCCACAAGTTAAGGAGATTTGTAACTTTAACTGACCTGAAGTGCTTTAAATTGGCTCCATAGACCCTCTGAATACATTTATTACAGGACCTCCACACACTCAGGACAAGTTAGGATAAATGTGGGTAGGCTGACCAGTGAACTAAATCCCCTCTCTTACTCTCTCTCTCTCTCTCTCTCTCTCTCTCTCTCACACACACACACACACACACACACACACACACACACACACACACACACACACACACACACACACAAGCTTCACCCTGTATCACCCTCCCTATGGCAACAGCACAACCAGTGGGTGGCTGACAGTGTTTGTGCTTAGTGGAATTATGAGGATTACGTTTTAGCACCAGTGGGTGTGGACTGTCCAGCTATCACAAGGGTCTTAATCAGCTTTTCTGATTAGCCAATGAATTATAAACAACAGTGGAACTACAAAAGTGGGTCTTCACTCTTCACCATGCCGCCATGACTAGTCGTTACAAATTAAGTAGGCTGATTAAATTATACTAATTAGATGAAAACTTTAAGTCAATCAATATGTCAAGGACAACAAGTTTTGAGTATTCGAATGCCGGCCCACAAAAGGAACACTTATGTGTATACAGTATTTAAAAACTATAAGCATTATAATTAATTAATTGTATGCCAAAACTGTTAAAAAGTATTAAGTTTACTTATTTAGGCAAAATGTGTAAAAGTTGAAAGCATTTTCTTTAACTGAGTCACTAGGTATTTGGTACCCTGGCAGTTTGTAACATAAGTCTGGATAAACCACTGAATAGAAACAAAGAGACACCAGACAAAAGAAAATGCTTTCATAGTCTCAACCCAGTTTACTGGTGACAGGCCGAACTAAATCCTGTCAGATTCCACAGCAGATGTTTCATAAATACTTTTTTCAGTTTTACATGTTGTTATAAATGTATTATTATTATTAAGCTGTTGGGAACTTAGGAACAAAACAGCCAGATCTAAATAAAATAGCATTTCTGTCAGTGGCAATGTCATGTTAATGTTGATTTGACAAGTTTGATTAAATATATACAAATACAACAAACCCTGGTGCAGCTGAGTTACAGTAGCAAAATATCTCAATTGGGTTTATTAATGCCTGCCAAAACAGTAATTTGAGACTATATTTTAACTTCTCTAAATAATAAAATGTTTCCTCTGCACTGTAGAACCCCCTCCTTGCTATTAACTGTCACAAGCCAGTATAGTTATAAAACCCGATCATAACATTGTATCCCTGGCCATGTGTCACAGACGATATGGGGTGTGTTATGCTGTCTGGTAAGCAGTGACATTGAGCTTACGGAGCTTAACAGGACAACAACAGGTTCTAAATCAGGCAGAATCTCAAATCCTTTCAACATGGATTTCCACCTCTACTCTCATGATGTGACATGTGCCAGGACAGGTAAGGCCAGTCTAAAAACACAAGCGTTTCATTGACTATTCTAGGCCAGTGACCATTGCCACTGACCCCAACCTGGCCCCCATACTTTTAATGGTCTAGAACTGGTCTAGGAATCATGAGCCTAAATGTATGACGTTAAATCTTATGATTAACAAAGAAAACCCTACAAAGCCATCAGTTTTGTGTTTACAGACACCTGGCATTGCCTGATCATGAAGTAAGCCAGAGTAATATACCAATACATACATTTTAGTATCGTCACGAAAAAGAATGAATGCACCAACTTATTAAACATATTGGAAACTGAATATCGTCTACCAATAATAATAATGGTACTTGGAGTTATTTATTGATGGACCTAAATTGTAAGCAAGTAAGACAATGTTGTCAAAAACAATACAGTTAGTTTAAGGTTTCAAGCTTACCGTTTCACCCCTAGAAACAGAGTTTTGTGGGAACTCTTCACCAGACGAATGGCTTCCTGTCTGTACCCGCTCAGAGGAACAGAATTAACAATGACAATCATATCACCGACCCTAAGCTCCGCCGAAGCTGCCCGACCATTCTCCTCAACCTGAGCACACATATTTGCTCTATTAATTAGAAAATATGCTTTCAGCAAGATTATTTGGTCAGTTGTATTTTATATGTTCTTTATATTTGCACTTTATCACTTACACAATTGATGTACTAACTTGAATTCACATTTGTTGACCCAGATTTACTTTCTTTATGTGGGCAGAAAGAAGTGACAATTATAGTCAAATTATTAACCTCAATGAATGTAGAACAGTTGTATATTATGTTGTATATTATAACATTAACTGAAAACGGATTAATATTTTAAAAAAATGTTTACATTGTGTTGTCAAAAGCACTGTAGCACATATCAAATATATATATATATATTAATACTAATGATTTTTGTAAGGGTAGAGCTTGAACACTGTCAAGGCCGGACAGTCACTGTAAACATTAGATAATAGAAAAGTAGTCATCCTGTCATTTTTATCACCGGTTTTCACCAGTCCTTGATATCAACTGTTTCCCACGCATTCCCTCCGTACAGAGACCATGTTTACTGCTGCGTGGAGGGGAAATTCTGGTCACTGCTGATATCGGACATCCATTTTATTTAACCGTACCGTCATTCTACTTTTGTGCTGCTTTTGTAACTTCCTACTTGGAATGTCTTACCATCACATCATAAAAAAACTTCTTACACATTTTAGTATAAAAGTAAAATATTTATGAACTACTTTACAGTTTCTTACGCACATCATTTTCGGGGTCCACACTTTATCATAACTTCAACACTTTTTAATATAATAGTTTTCCTGCTGAACTTTGAACTTACATTGGGCCTAAGATTTAAGAAACTTCACCACAACTACTGAATACAGATATGTAATTAGTTTGATTTAGTTACCAATTGCTGTTGATGTTTTGGTTGATTAATGGATTTTTTTCTGTAATAATATTCTGTATTGTGGCTAATTAAATTTCTATTTATTGTTATAATTTTTAGATAACAATTATTGCATTTTTTATTTAATTAAATGTGTCAGCTGTGGGATGACAAGCTGAAGCTTTTATTAAGTCACTTTATTTCTGACTTTGTGAAAAAAAGAACCTGAGCAACCTGAGTGTGCTGGTGAAAAATTAATGATGCTGCAATACTAGATTGTGCGAGGGTGTGTGTTTTATAATGCATGAGCTCTGTGAAGTAGGCATAGAGCAAAACAATTAAGGTTTTCTGTAGTCATGTGTGTGTATTACCCTTGTATGGTGAAAATGGCAGTGGCTAGTGGTATAGTCTAGAACTTATTTAAATGAATGTGAAAACATCAGCAGGTTTGGAATACAAGTCTTAGTAACTTGATGCACAATTAAAGATGAGAAAGAAAAAGGAACTTGTGGACAGTAGCTGGAGTTGCCTAGTTTCCTGAGTGTAATATAACATTTTATTGATTTAATTTTTACAAAAACAGTTACAATATCTATACAAACTCCTTAAGTCTAAACAATACATTTTCTTAAAAACTTAAAAGACATTTTATTATTAATTTACTTTAAGCTTTTCAGTCATTCAATGACCATCAATTTATTGCATAATGTATTCTTACATTATTTGGGTGAAAGTGCCTCTACTTCTAAAGACATTCTGATCTGAACTAATTATTTCATATAAATACAAACCAAAGAACATGACACGACCTAATATTTGAGTAAAGCATCTTTAAGGAATAAACCAATATGCACCAACCTTTGTGATAATAAGTGGCTCTTGGTATTCCAGACCTCCTTTTAATGTAAAACCCCAAGGAGCTCCACCCGTAAGGACGGCATTCACCAGTTTACATTTCTCTTTAGAGTTCTGTTCTACTGACCCCTGTGTTTCCATGTCCTCAGGTGTTTAGGGCTTTCCTGGTAGAGCTACAGCTTCCATGGGCAAGAAAGCAGATGTTGGAACTGGAACTGCCCACTTTCGGATTGGGGGTGTTGAACAACCACTCCTCCAAAAGATGTCTTAATACAAGGTTACTACAACGTAATAACCAAAATATACAAAGAGATTCAAGATGATCTAAAGTATTTTTCATCTTTGAAGACTCTGATGGCCCACAAAAGCCCTCTGCCAACCATCTCATCTCACTAAACTACAACAGTTGCAAACTAGTTTATCAATTTTTATATTGATCATTAAATCAACATCTTTCAATCTATTCAACAGGTTTGTGGAGATTAATTTATTTTTAATTTAAATTATCTCTAAACGACTATTTTGCATTTTTATTCAGCAGAATAGGCTTGGTTTGAATCTCGGTGTTGCTCGTGTGCTGGGTGCCATCCTAGTCACTAGATGCACAAATCAATGCATTATAGTGCCGATCCTAAGCAAGGGGAAAATAAAAGGGTTGTGTCAGGAAGGTCATCCAGCATAAAAAAAACTGTGCCAAGTCGACAATTATCTGCTGTAGCGACCCCTAATGGGAGCATTAGTTTAAATCAAACAAAACTAGAGACACTAGAGGGTGCTAAACCACCGCTGGGAATCCAGACCCACAACCAGCCTGACCAGGGAAAAGTTAGAGGGATTTGTTATGCACAAATAAAATTGTGTATTTACATTTATTCACAGATTATCAGACTTCATTACTTCCATTAAACAATTAAATATAACGTCATATATTACGTATTTAGTACAAATTATAATATACATTTTTAAATAGTATCAAAATACACTTGGTGTATAAAATACAATTTTCTTCCAAACATATTGTATAGTTTTGAGACATTGTATTGTTTAAATATACACATATGTCAGCATCAGCTTATTTTAATTGTTTGATTGTCTGCCAGAAAACGGACGATTTTTATTTTTAAAATGCAAACTCTAGCTGAAATGGTCCGTCCTGAATGATTAAAAATGTTACACCTTGAATTACTGTTTGAATGTTTTTACTTTAAATTACTTAATTTAGAGCAGAACGTCGTGTGGAGAGACATGAGGGGACTTTTCATTTGAAATCAGCATCGAATCACCGGACTTGGTTTCATTTTGCTTGTCGTCTCGGTCATCTAGCTTCATATAAGTGTGTTTAGCATGTACACACAGAGGAGCAGCGGGCTCTGAACAGGTCAGTGGGCTGTTTAATATGTTCTGCGGTGTGCAGTATTATTCGGTCAAATGTGGTGTTTATGCTGTTTGGAGAATTGTGGGAATGTAATTGTGAATATGACATTACAGTGCAGCGCTAACAGGGCTAACGTTGCTAACACCGGTAAGCTGAGAGGAGCCGTTATGTCTGGTGTTACACTGAAATCTGTTACCCGCTGAATTCTGTTACCTTAGGGAGCAGCGACCCCAAGGTCACACATTTTGGTGTAACACTTATCATAGAAGGCGCTGAGTGAGAAAAGTCGCTGCTTATTTTAGCTGAAAAATATTGACTAACGAAATACTTTTAAATGTTGGATCATAAACAAAACGTCATCGACATCAGTGAGAGACTGCTTTAACTACAAGACTGTGCACTCTATTGTTCCGATAGCTATAGCGCTCCCCTTGTGGTCTGCATCAGTACTGCTTGCATAGTTAAAAAATTTTGGCGGTGCATGTCAGGCTTTTTTCGTGACACACCGCTTCCGACATATAAAAACATTTGTTGTTCAATATCGATGAGCTAAAATCTACAACAAGTGTTTTATTTCCAGGAGTGTAAACACAAACATGACAGAACTACGCAGAACTATTAAAGGAAAATGACTGCATTCAGGTGACGATGTTGTCTGAAATCAATTCAGAAGTATAAATCAGCCTTAAGTGCTTTACGTAGTACTGTCACATCGTAGGTTCGATCCCCAGGATGGGACGTCCAGGTCCTTTTTGTGTGGAGTTTGCATGTTTTTTTTCCAGTTGTCTCCTACAGTCTAAAAACATGCTACCAGGTTAATTGAAGATGCTGAATTGTTTCAGAAATACCTAACTACGAGGTTTATCTGGTGTAAAAACTGCCGAATCAATTGTGTGTGGCAAACACTAAAGTCGATAAATGAGCTCAGAGAGAGAGAGAGAGAGAGAGAGAGAGAGATCTATAGCAGTGTGCAGAAACTTAAAGAACTTTGTGGTCTTTATTATCTTCTAGGCATAGAAATGGACGAGCGCTCTCCACTCAAGCGCTTTGTGTTGGCCAAAAAGAAGATCAGCGATGTTTTTGAACAGCTGCTTAATTATGTTCAAGAAAGTTCATCTTTCATCCAAGGTAAGAAGCCCTCAGATCACTTTTTTTTTAAACATCATGTTTAGCTTGAATAACATTTAACTGATGCGCTCGGGTTTGTTTATGTATCGTGTTTACATCAGATGCATGTCACGATGAATCGTCGGTGCAGATGGCAAACCGGGATCAGTTAGTGAAGGTCCAGGGCTACACCAGCACACTAAAAGACATCAGAGAGGTACTGGCTCGCAGACACATGAAGGTGGCTTTTTTCGGCAGGTAAGACGAATGTATTTGCACAAATGAATCTTTTTTTAGGTTATTAGACTGCTGACTAGACTCCCATTCTGACAATAAATGCACGTCTAATGTTTTGATGAAATGTCTCTCATTTGAAACATTTTTCTAGAACAAGCAACGGGAAGAGCACAGTTGTAAATGCCATGCTGCGTGACCGGGTACTTCCCAGCGGCATCGGCCACACGACTAACTGCTTCCTGAGTGTTGAAGGCACAGATGAAGACAAGGCTTATTTAAAGACCGAGGGTTCAGAAGAAGAGCAAAGCATCAAGGTTAGTTTGTTTTGTAAGCTCTGTCTTTTTAGATCTGAATGTGTTGTTTGGATCTATTGATCGATTCCCTTTCGATAGAAGGGTCATGCCAAAATAATCATGAGCTTTGAACCCAATCTGCACAGCCCAACACACACTTACACAGGCTAGTACAAACACTTTAGAGGGCAGCACGGGCAGCAGCTCTAGCCACGTTCCTTGGGGAGCATTTAGGGGTTCAGTGCCTTGCTCAAGGGCGCTTCAGTCATGACCTGTCAACTCTCTGACTGGCAATATTCCGATTACCGATTTTCTTACCACCAGGCCACGGCTGCCCTATTTTGGCAGTTATTTAGTCCATATATATAAATATTAGGGCTGTCCACAACCAAGGATTTTGCTGGTCGACCAGAGGTCGTCATTTACTTCAACTAATCGACTAATAGTC
>JAOTRQ010050657.1:0-15308 GCA_028565875.1 Hoplisoma paleatum
TATAATAAGTGTACAAGTGAATATGTTGGATGTTACCTACCACCTGTTCTTATATCTCCACTAAACTTCATTATGGTCAAATAGCCTAACAGCTTATTACACGTTTGTAAGCTCATGATCGTTAGAGCTGGACTTTTCAGAGTTAATGCAGATAACAACAAATAAATCTATTTTACGTTCCAAATCAAATCAATCTTTAAATATCAGAGAATGCAGAAAAGGTTGCCAGAACGCCATTTTTTGTGTGGCACAACATTAATTCTAACATCGCGCAGTGGTTAAATCACAGCTTCGTTTGTGTTCAGATGTTCATCTACAGCACAATGTGTTCAGGTTCACATCATAGATGTCGGTTCAGGTGAGTTCTGTTGTTACCTGACGGTGAAACACACTCCTCCCGAGCTTTCTGTAGGTAACATCAAAACCACTGGGGATCAGGGTCACTCCTGATGATGACGATGATGACTGTGATGAAGATGAGGAACGACGTTGTCGGGATCAGCTCCACACACTGAAACAAAGGCTGAACAGGAGTTGTAGGTAAATCCCGGACTCCTCCGTCCAAGAGTCGAGATTCACAATGGAGACAGCTGGAGGTGCTCATATATATATTCCTCTCTCCTCCCTCTCTCCTCCCTCTCCCTCTGTCTCCCTCTGTCTCTCACCCATTCAACTTCTCCCTCAATCAAGTGTGGCATTTAGATCACAGTAACAACAACAACAACAACAACAACAACAACAACAACAACAACAACAACAACAACAACCAGAATCTGGTTTTACGTGACTACACACAAGGAATTTGGTTTTGGCTGATGGTGTGTCTCTAATACAATCTGACACCACCACCACCACCACCACCACCACCACCACCACCACCACCACCACAAACAACAACAACAACAACAACAACAACAACAACAACAACAACAACAACAACGAAATGATAATGAAAAACAACTATTTGTTAAATTTAGCCTTTATCAGATATTCCCCCCCAATATTATATTTGTTAAAAAGTACAATCTAGACAAATAATAGTAAATAGACACTAATCAGTGAGCATAACAGCAAACCAGCAACCTTTCAATTGCTTAATACACAGTACCACTGACCTACCACTGCCTGAAAAATCTTGGACCCCACCAATTATGCCATTTTAAATGAATTGTCTGTTTTATATATGATTATGATTGAATGCATCAGAACAAAATTAAGCCTATAAAGCAATGTTTTGAGGAACAGGTGTGGAGGACTTTCACTAGTCTGCTTATTAAATCATGTCGTAACATGTTAACCACTTTTAGGATGAAATAGAATGTTTATTGAATGAGTGCCTGACCTGACAATCGTTTGAGTAAATGAAATACTATTATTTTGGAAGGTCTCAAAAGATTGGAGGCATTATAAAATAATAATTTGAATAACATGTGTTTGTGTGTGTTGCCTTCATCTCAATTTTGTCCATCTACCTCATTTTGCCTTTCATTTCTCCCATCTTCAGCTCTACATGTGCCTCACTCTGGCTCTATTTCTCCAGTTTAATATTTACCTCACACTGCCTCCCTTTCTGTTTTTCTTCGGCTCAATATCTAACTAACACCGCATCTTTTTTTAAAGCTGAATATGAACACTATTCTCCTTTCTTCTTTTATCATCTCAATATCTACTCCCATTTTCAGCTCAGTATTTACAGCCTCCTCTCATTCATCTCACTGTCTACCTCGTAGTTTTGATCTGTTTTCCTTCCTGTTTACTCTCTACCTCACTTTTGCCTAACATCTCTTCTCTCTGAGTGACTCTCATTCTTCTATTTCACCTCAACATCTACCTCACACTCTTATTTCAGATCAATACTTACCTCACATTGTCTCTTCTTCTCATGTCCACAGCTCCCTGTCCACCTCAGAGTACCTCACTCTCATTTTCAGCTCAGTACACCTCACACAGACTCCTTTCCTCAGCTCAAAATCTACCTCACACTGTCTACATTTGTTCTCTCTCATTCTGCCATTCTCATGGTCAATCTCTTCAAATCTTTTTCTCACCTCTCTTCATCTTACTCTCCAACCATTTGTTCTACACCCATAGTCTCATGCTCATATCTGTTAGTATGACGTTAGTATGACTTTGTCTGTTCTAACTTAGTCCAGTTTTTTATTTTTGTCTCTTATGGACTTTTCATTCTTATTCATAATGCATTCATGTTTTTTTCTGTTCACCCCCATTCTCACATTTGCTCCCAGTCTCTTATTGCACATCTCACCATAATCTCTTTGCTTTTGCTATTTTGTTTTTCTTCTATATTGAACATTTATCTTTTCCTTCATGTGCCTCACATTCCTTCTTATACAATCTTCATCCTTAGCTAGCTGTATTTCAATTCGGTTATTTTCTCATTTTCATCTCTTTTCTGCCTCTCTCCCTGTTATCATGCCTTAGCTTCCTTTTTACATTATTCTTTATTTCATGGCGTCTCTTTTTCATAGTTCCCACCTTCTTTCTACAATCAGATTGGCAACATTCTTAATCTTAATCTATACGATATGTCATTGTGGCCACTGTTTCCCTTATAGTCTTCTCTTCTTTTCCTCGTAATACATGTCTATTTCCTTTCTTTTTCCTCTTTTAGTCTCATGGCAACACACAGTAGCTCCTGGGGACCTGTTCAGAACGTGTTCTCATCACGTCTTCAAGACTGTGAACATGGCCGTGACACCCTGGGATGTATTTTTGTAATGTATCCAGTGATACAGATTTATATTTCTGACTAGAAAAGAACTTTTTCTTATAACAATTTTTAAACATTTTTTAAACTATTGTTTCTTTCTTTCTATTCTTCACTCATCTGTTGTATTTGTATCTCTCGTATTTATCCCTACTTCACCTTTATCTAACCTTTTCATTTTTCTCTCTCCCTCTAATTCTTTTCTTTTTCTTATGCTTTTTCTCATTTTTGAAGTGACTCTGTAATCCTAGCGGGACAAAATCTCAGACTCTCATATCTCATATCTTGATCAACTGACCACAAAACAAAACTGTCATGGGAGGGCTGCTTGCAGAAAATAACTCCAAATCAATACATTTCCTCACTTCTGATTACAGTTTCAGAGTTTCAAGCTATTGGTTTTGGACCTTTGTTTCCAAATAAGTTTATTTAGACATGGCATCATATTCGCTGAGTAGTGTTGACCAGACATTGTTATTAAAGCTACTTTTGGCATGGTATGGATGATCTACAATGAAGTTATCAGAGCTTTATTATTACATCAGGGGCTGTTGTAGTACTGAAGAATGTAGGTTCAAATCCCAAGAGCTACAGTGTTATACAGTATATTTTTTCCTGTATTACATTGTCATCAAAGATTTACAATTAAATATATTGTGAATGTTGTCAAGATTGTGTCAATCCCTAACATTTCATAGCATCTAATTTATATAATTATTGTTATTATAACACTTGTATGACTAAATCGGGATAAATAAAGTGAACGATTGTTGAGTAGTTCCCCTTTTTTCAGCTATGACATCTGATATGGTTTCACTCAAGATCTCAAATAGGAGTTTGTTGGCGTTTAAAGAAAATCTGGTCTGGTCTGACACTGAAGTTGAATGAGAAGACCCAGTTTACAGAGTTAACATTTATCCCACAGATCCACAGCACCCTGCAAAACCATTGAAGAATGAAGAAAACATATACTGGCCCTAACATTTCTTGATTGGTAGCTAAATGGCATCAAAATGTGGTTTCATTTTTAATTCAAGCACATTAATACCAATCATGTCTTTTAGTGTAGCTGCACAAACAGCCACTAACAGCTTTAAAGCTTGGTCCCAGTAGTAGTGTGCTAGCGTAATGTAAATCTAAGACAGCCGATTCCCTCTCTGATATATAAACATGTATAAACCATTTGCATCAAAAGACCACACAAAGCACGCTTGTTAACACCAAACAACACCAATTCCTCTGCAAAAACAAATCACATAAAGCTAAACCATCACCTAAAACACCATAATTTAGCAAATGCCATAGCATGTATTTGCATCGACTTTTTGTTTTTGTAATTTCAACCCTGTTTCCCTTACAGAATGCTTCTAATTTAAGATATTCTTTGTTAACAACGTCATTGTATTCAAATGCTTTGAATAATGTTCATGTCAGATGACTGAGATGCTCATTTTAAATGGGGTGACCAATTTTCCTAAAGAATGTTATTGTGATTTGTTTTATGAAGTGTATTGTAGCAATGTTTAGATGAAGTGGCATTTATTTTTGGAATTATATATTGTGAACGATAATTAAAACAATCAATTCTTCCATGCCCATCCCCAATTTAAAGTATATAGTGTAACTGTTCTGGCGAATTAGTAATTCCCAATAACTGCTATGTAAAGTTTAGAAAATAAAAGTGATAGTCAAAGCATTTTGATAAATTCTAACTGTAATTTCCTGCTTTATTTTCATATCCTTGCATTGAGGAGCGCTATTGTTGTTAGCATAAAAATGAAAGAGCTACAATAATTAGGTTTTGTTAGCATCATCAGATATGAGCTGAACTCCACACGACATTTCTAAACTTGACCGCTAAGCTATAATTAAAGTTTATAAGATTTATTTATATAATACTTTATAAGGGGACGGGTGTGTAATGTCAAATTTAAATAAATAAGTACTAAGATTAAAAAACCATGACGTTGTAGAAAAAAAAACACGTAAATATACATTCGATGTAATGGCACATCTGCCCTCTAGTGGTAAGAAGTAAATAACACAGCGCATGCTCAACACGCGTTTACTGGATGCACCGTAATGCTAAACGAGCAGTTAGCAAAGACCAGTTTAGCACTAAAGTTCTGTCAGTCCTGGTATAAACTTAAACTAGTTACACTTTCAGTCATAAAACTCCATTTATTTTGGTAAAAATGATACATAACAAACTGTGCATACTATCCGGCTAAATAATTACCGGTTTGAAGTAAAAGAGCCTGCACACTGTTTTATCAAATCATTCAAATAATTTTGTTGAAATATACTGTGTTGTGTAAAAGATGTGAACATGATACACATTTTAATCAATATATTTACGACAAAGATCCTAAAAGTGTTTTTCTTTCAAAAATACATTTTATTCACTTCAGAAAACCCGTATATCTTTTCAAATCATGACGTTTTAAAATACAGCTAGAATTAAATTATCACAAATGTCAAAACGCTACTGGCTAAGTTGCATTTATGCCAAGTATAATATGTAAATATTATATTTATCAGTGGTCATACGTTGTATTTCATTTAGGAACCCACGTTTGTCCTGCACCATTCACACAAAGTACAGATGTTCTACTTCCCTCAAATGATTGCGTCTCAATTTCAGTCCAGACAGAGACGTCTGGATGTTTCTGTCCGTTGCAAGGGGTCTCTGGATCCATTGATTGTCCCACTCACCCTCTTTTGGTGTGTTAGTGGATTGCTTGCTCTTCTCATGAACCACACAGATTCCTTTGTCTTGAGGATGGAGATGGGTTGTAACAGTTTCTGTCAATGTGACGGATTCACATTCAGACGGATGAGACATAGAGACGTAACCTGTACTGTCCAAACTACTCCATTGGGACATGTTTATTTTGGGGGGTGTCTGTATAAGAGTTTCTATTGAAAAACTGGAATTACAATACGCACTTGCTTCTACAATTCCTATGTCATTTATAGTGACGTACTTGTCACCCACTGGTCGGTCGTTTGACATGTGAACCGTTGTTGATTGCTGAGGATGTTTTTTAGTTGGTCTGCTGAAATGACTCCTCTCAGTGCACACATAGGAATCTAATTCCACCAAGTGATCAAGTGAAGCAGACACTACATTTCTCATAGCCAGGACTGAGAAAAAAGACAAAAAGTATGTAAATCATTATTGCAATCTTCAGAAATAAAGACAGACAAATGCTATTTGACATAGTGTCAAAGAAAATATTCTGAAAATGTTCTTAAAAACCAAATAAATTGTGTAATGTTGCCTCTCAGTTTTAAAGCACCAAATAAAAAGATGAGTGTAGGAACAGATGAGACTAATTGTCGGTTTTGTTATTGTTTTCTATTCTTCAATCTAGGTTTTAGGGCCTTGCATATGGGCCCAGCACCATCAATGGTGAGGTGTGGTGAAATTTGTTTGTATACACTATATGGTCAAAAGTCAGGATTTGTTGTTTTGGAACTCTGATGGCCTCCACAGGGATTTTTGTTCTATAGTATTAAACTAACTACAAGCCAATACGAGGGTGACTGTCTCACATCGATGTCTTTTCTTATCAACCAATGGGCACAATTTCCTACAGTTTCCAAACTCTGTCAGAAAGCTTATTTAAGTCTCAAATGGAAATGGATGTCTAACAAGCATGTGGACCTTTATGCTAGCCCACTACGCGAGCATTTTGGGTTTGAATCTTAGTGGTGCTATCCTAATTGGCTGTGTCTAAGTAGAAGGAGTGACCAAAGCCTCAGCGCCCTTTATTATAAAGTGCAGAAAATTGATAGAACTAGAGAGGCAAAACAAATATATATTATTATTCAAAAGCAGTCTAAAGATTACCTATATTTACTTATAATATATTATATACAAATTATAAAGTAATATTTACTTTGTATTATCAACTGCACAAAAAACCCTATTTTTGTCCGAAAATAAAATATATATATTTGGATGTTTGTTTAAGAGCTGATAGTGCACATAAGCAAGACATTGAACGTTTTCAAGAAGTGAATAGTTTGCTGAATTACAAAACCAAAGCATGAGAGTACAAAGGAAGAGCAGAACAATGAATAAAACACATAAAACTACAGATTATAAGTAAAAACAAATCAACTGTAGTCTACTAAAGTCTACTAGCTAATAACTGTCGAACAGAAACAGCATCCTACCTGTTCGGTCATTGAAAACAGGGATCAGTTGTTCCTCTGCCTCATTAGATGATGTGTCAGAAATATAACCCTCATTTAAAACTTGCCCGATTGTGCGACTCTGTTAAAATGAGGCAAATTCTGAACAAAAGCTCAGATGAATGAACTATTGGTAGGGCTATACAGCACTTGGAGAAGTAGTTGTAACAGATTGCAACCTGCTAAGGAGAAAACGTTGTACCCCCATTGAATTGCCACGAATAAGATTATTTTAGATTATGTTACTGTGATGCTCTGGAATAAGTGTGTCAGTGTTGTTGGGTTTGTTGTTGTGTAAATACAGTGGTCTTTTACCAGAGGATGCTTACTTACACAGATTGTTCTTACATATGGGACACTATTCTTAGCATTGGCGTTAAGCTATGATTAAATCCCAACAACAATGCAGAACCTGCTATATTTATGCAAGTACAACACGTTAACATTTAATCATCAAGTTAATGTCATTTGACAAGAACCACACAAACATAAGTTGGCCAGTGGGTGTCTCTTCACTGCGGCCCAGATTTGGGATAATAAAATACTTTTGATTAATAGATAACTTTTATTTAATCATTTTGTCAAGTGCTTCATTCATTTCAAGGCAGGACTAAAACCTGTGGAGTCTAAAACCTAGATAATATTCCACTACAGGTCACTGTAGTGTAACAGTTTGTGTAAATCACAAACACCCAGGGGTGTACTAGCAAGTCAATTTCTATATGTTTTTCGAGTTATTCAGAGTACATTAAGAAGAGTGCGTGAATAGGATTAACCCAAGGCTTACAGATTTAAGCTCTTGTGAGGTATTGACACTACTAGACAGACTTACTCTGCCATATATGTTTATATACACACGTTTTTACAGACGATCAGCAGTTTCAGGGTGTGTTTTCCACAACACTGACCTAAAGACTTTAAATTCTTGTATCTAACCTTAAGAATGGTCTAGTACTGACATATCTAGCTGCATTATCTAGTTGACTAGCACAAGGCCTAATTCCCTATAAGCATTTGCAGCAGTCAGGATCAAAAGCATTGGTCAGTAAAAGGTCAGCAAAGGTCAGCAAAGGTCAAGCAAAAGCAGTGCTCTTACAAAACATATATGAGAATCTTGGCTGGTTTTGTATTTAATTCCTGCAGGTTTCACTGTGCTCAAGTCAATCGCTTAAGCAGGTAAGGAAACAGATTGATAGAAGCAAGTCGGAGCATAAAGGTTACATCAGATTTGAAACGGGACGGTTGAGCAATGGTTTGAAAAAACAATACAACCTGAGAAGATTGTTTTAAAAGGTATGTATTCATTAGTCTGAACAAAGAGTTTAACCTAATTAAAGTACTATTACTCTCATGGGTATTAAGTATGAGTATAATTATATGAGTATTCTTTGTTACTACTTTTTTGACAGAAGGTAGAGGATGTGTCTCCTGTGTAATGCTTACAAGACAAGTGGATGTAAACACGGCCGCTGCTGCCGTTACACGTAATACACAACGTGTGCTGGGTTTCAGACACTTGGGTACATAATAATAGTAATCGTAATAAAGAAATAGTGGTTTTATTGTATTTTATTGATTCAAAGGACGCCTTGTTACATGATTCCTTTACAGTCATGTAAAGCTTTAATAAAAAAGCAACTCGGTCATGATGTAAAAGGAATAGTTATAGTTCATTGTAAAAGGAAGATTTGAGGAAATCAGTGTAACCCTTCTTTATTTGAAAGTTGAATTTTTATTTACTCCATTTTATACCCACATATTTAAATGTGCTGAGTAATTTTACACATACCTGACAGATAACCCCACGCTAATAAAACAACAATTCTTATGTATATCATTTACAGAATTGTATTCGCTTCAATTCATTTTAAACAATACCAATAATGGTTTAATATGATACTAATAAACATTTTTTTTCTGTTTCTTTGCTAAAATGTTTCTTAATTGTTTGTGTAGGCTGAAATGCAAATTTAGCAAGTAAACTGTCTTACCTCTAGAGAGTGTGGGCGTTCTCGTGTGTTGGCTTCACACTCTTCAGCAGTATTCGGCTCCTTTGCCGGTGAAGGCTGCTCACACAGTCTCTGTACGGGGCTGAATAAGTGATCATAGTTGGAGATCATGAACTCAACCAAGAGAGCCTGGTAGCTGCTTTCTAGAAGCGCTATCATGGAAACATCACCAGATACAAGGGGGCGCAAAAGAGTCGGTCCAAACACAATACCCAGGTTCCCCGGGGACATTTTATTCTCCTCAAAGCACTCAGAGATCCTGAGGAGAAAGAGGAGCAATGCTGAGTCGAGATACAAGCACAGATAGAATGGTATGTACATTTCCAATACATTCCTAATATTTTTTTACCCCCCCCCCCCCCCGTTTTGCTGTCCCCAAACTCACTCGAACCTTTATGTTTGCCAACTTTTCCTACTTCTAACACCGGCTTTAAGGATGAAATGTTTCTTTGCTGCATAATCCCACCAATTAACAGGTGCCACGAGGAAGAGATAACTTGTTATTCACAGCACCTTTAAATGGTCATAATCTTATGCATGGTGTATGCTGACATAATTCATGTTGTAATAGAGTGGTATATTAGTCAATAATTATAAATGTAATGATAATCATTATTATAAAAATATATTTAGCAAAGAAATCTTGGTAATTCATTGGTAATTAAAGATTATAAACAAGGCAAGTTAGTACATAGATTGTCTGTTCAATATTCAGTACGGTATAATATGTGTGTGTGTGTGTGTGTGTGTGTGTGTGTGTGTGTGTGTGTGTGTGTGTGTGTTACCTGTTCAGGTGGGCCATCATGTGCTGCAGTGTGTTGTAATTGCATGCTGGCAGTTTTGCAAGGACCTGTTTAAGGCTCACGACATTCTCCACTATTTGAGTCGCCACTTCGGAATGATTCTTTTCACTGAGACGCTGAATGTCTTTGCCAATGTTAATAAAGTCATTATAAAGGTCAAAGGTCATTACCGGTTCTGGAAGCTGTAAATGACATCATGACAGTACTTTTATTACGACATATAAAAGCTTAAATGTGACAAACAAACTTTGCAGGACTTACGTCTTTGAAAAAGTGCTTGAGAACAGATGTGATGTCATGAGGAGAAAGATCAGACAGGTCAACCTGGTCCTTCTGGGTCTCAAAAGCATGACACAACTTTTGTATTCGAGGTTTAGACCCACTAATCCGATAAACACCCTGTAGGATATAGATTTTTTTTGCATGTAATTCATTTCTGGCTTTCTCGTAATAGAAAAAATTAGATTTATTTTTAGCTTTGCTTTAGGGCTTTGCTTAAGGATCAGAAACCCAACAGTGGCCACTTAATGGTAGTGGGGCTTGAACCCTTGACCATCTGGTCTCTTATCCATTACCTTAACCACAAAGTCATCAGCGCCATCTCACACATGGCTATTTCAGTATCTCCAATGAACCTGACGACATGTATTTGAAAGGTAGACATAAGGACTTAAATCCGTCTCTAGCTCCGAATAACAAACATTAATTAGACATTATGTCAATCATGAATTAACCTCCTGAGAGCCAGACTTTTCCCTGATGTGCGTTTTTTATTTCGTCTAGCTATTTGTGATTAGTAGTATCTAACAAGCATAAAAATTAAATTTCGTCTTTGTTTTTTTCTAGAAACGGCTTCATGTACAATGTCCTCGTATGGAGGCAGTAGGTCTAAAATAAAAATACAATTGGCTAACAAAGAACAAAACTGTTTGAAACTGTAAACATTAGAATACATAAACAAAAGTGATCATGTTATTGTACATAAAAAAGCAACTTTTTGAAAATAATTTAATCAATTGAGTGTTATGTTATCGTATGACCACTAGGTGGTACGGGCAGTGTCTCCATATGAAGCCAAAGAGTAAACAGTTTTTAAAAATTAGGTAGAATGGTACAGAGAACCAGAAATGTAATGTCCTCATATGAGGACGCAGGGTCTCTAGAGGTTAAACCACAATGTATTTTGTGATTTAAAAAATTAACCCAGAGAGGCACCTTGAAGTAATAAATTAATTACCAAGAACAAGGACTAACTTGGGCAAAGTTAATAACTTTATAATAAAATAATCAAAAGTCTTAAAAATATAACTTGCTTGCCACAGAAAGATGTAGTAAATTCATATAAGTCGGTCACTTATTAAAATATACACTTATTGTTTTATTGTCCAAGCCTAATGTAATCGCATTGTTTATTTTTATATTATGAATCATATGAAGTGGTACTTTAATAAAGACCTGCTTTGTTCATGCCTGAATACCATTTTTGCTATGATTATCACACCAAAGTATAATTTGTGATTGGTGCTTACTTTAAACCACTCGATACTCTCCAGCTAGATACCGATTATAAATACAAAAACACAACACTCATCATTAAATCAATAGTATAGATTTAAACATATGCATGTACTTTTTATATCACACATACCCACACATCTTACTGCCTCTCAAGCAGAAATGTAAAAATACAAAATATTTTAACACAATTTTATCTCATCACAGATGAATTTAGCCTTTATTAAATCTTTAATTCTAAATAAAAACAGATTTATACCATAAACACTTTAATTATAAGTTAGAAAGCTTCCGTGGCAAGTGCTTTTCTTCATGCTTCAATTAGTTCGAATGTCATTTTGGTTTTGAATGGCTTTAAAAAGACAGAAATTACCTGGTGGCTGACTAGTTACAGCTGAAGAGATGGGGAAGGTCAGCAGGATCAGTACTTCACATTGTGGTCATTTAAATAATCTTGGAACACAGCATAATCACTTTCTAGAACAATAAAATATGCCATTGTACTGGTCTGGGTTAGAATACCAGAAGGAGACTCATCACCAAACTGATTATGGTCCCAGGTGCAGAGACAGTAGAATCCATAGTTAGAAGTAGGAAATAACAGATTATGCAAAGTACAATACTACAAATAACTAAATGAGACAAATGATAACCTATTTAAGTTTGGAATTGAAATCGATACTTTTAGTTCTGAAAATAGTTGGGCATAACAGTGGCTCAGTGGATTGCAAGAAGAAAAATGTCCCTAGGTGGGGTATTTGGTATATTCTGTGCAGAGTTTGCTTGTTCTCCACATGATCATGTGGGTTGTTCCGGTTTCCAAACACATGCCACCAGGCTAATTTTCCTAGCCACTACAGAGTTCAAATGACCCCACCATGACCAGCATTTTCCACTATCATATCCATCGTCACCATGATCAGTGTCAAAGTGCAATACAAATTCAAGGTCTAAAGTTTGTCATGCATCAAATTGATAATCAGTACAAAATACAGTATGACAAAGAACCGTTTTGATAAACCTAACATTAACACAAAAATATAGTTCTAATTAAGGAGACAGGGAGAGAGAGAGAGAGATAACTTCCAGACGTTGTTTTTACATTATATAGAACTGTATTCAGAAACCTGTTTAAATAGTATATTACTTTTCAGTTTAATTGGGTTTCCCTTGGGTACTATAGACCAAAAAACAAGCACTAGGTTTATTAGAGATGCAATTGTTCTATAGATACCTAGGATCCCCATAGCACGTGGAGTTGGAGAAAGACTTGGCACTCAATCTACTAAGAAAGTCTTAGGATCAGAATTCCAATGGGCATCAGAATAGAACTTATTTGAAATGTACATTAAAGTTTTATATGAACTGACAGACCAATTATAAATACTTGTAATCCATCTTTTCCCAAATATATAAACCCATATTTTAAAAAACTGATAATAAAAAATAATAATTTGTTCAACCAATTTGTACAACCAATCTAGAGGCTGAGATTAAAATACTAACAAACAAACTGATTGTTTTTTTTGATGAACTGAGTGAGCCAAATGGATAATTTATAACAGTGATTCTATTTGCATGTGTTCACATACACTGTGCTTGTGCAGTAGAGAAATCAAAATAAAAAGATTAAATAAAGCAACAAATATAAATAAACCTATAGCAATATTAGATCAAACAAAAGAGATCTTGAATTTAGTGCATATACTTTGTATACTTTATTGTTCTTTTGTCGTTCCATAAATAGCCTGCTGTATGGAGGCTTGGGAAAACACCCACAAAATCAAACCAAAATCTTTTTCATGCCACAAGCAAGTAAAAACTAAACAATAAACTATTAAATTATGTGCTTTAAAATTTATTGACCTAATCAAATCTTAATCTGCACAAACAATGTATGACATATAAAATGTATTCATAGGGCTGTGATGGCATAATTAAGGTACTGAGCAAGAGATCAGAAGGTCACTGGCAATCACTATACTACTACCAAGTTGCCACTAATAGGCTCCTGAGCACGACCCTTAACCCTTTATTGCTCAAAATGGTGTAGTTCATTGTAATTGTTTGTCAAAACGATGTAATTCATTGTAACTTCAGATAAAGGCATCTGCTAAATGTTGAGGATAAAAATGATTGAATGAATTTATTTAGAAGCTGTTTGCAATAAAAAGCAGGTGTGTTTAAAAAAGCAAAAGCAAGAGTAATGAAAAGTAGATGTATTTCTGTAATGAGGGTACATTTATGGCATAATTGTGATAATGAATTAATAACGTGCAGCTCACTTTGCAATTTAAAAAAGTGATGCACAAGTATAAATCTGATAAATGATTAAGAGCTTTAATTTAGTTTTTTTTTTCTATATTCTTTAAATGTAGGGTTGGGGTGATTAAATTTTAAATTAAAAATTAAATAAACAAAACAGAATCCTCACTGTCATACATTCTGGGGAAGAGATTCTAGCCCTTTTTTGAATCTTGTAACTAGCTTTGTTTATAAAGCCTGTTAAAATTATACTTGTTTTTTGAGATTAATCATCAAAAATATTTATTTCCAGCAAATCTTTGTCTTAAACCATTCTCTTTTATGTTCAATACAATGCTGCTTAACACTGCGTATTTCTCAAAGTATAGACATAAAGCTTAATGTAGCTATTTAAATTTTTATAGCCATTCACTTGTATTAATAAACTACATTTAAGCACTCAGTCTAGTTGCTCTGATAAGTGAATAATCAACAACTTGTCTTTTCCTTCTGATAACGCAGAAATTATCAACCAATCAACATACTCAAACGGTTTGTTAATTAAAGTTTAGCTGAATAGCAGGTCTGTTAATTGTTTGTTAAGGTTATCTAAGTTAGTTTTATAGACTGGTGGGCAAAAAGAAGAAATAAAAAACTTGAGTCTCTATGTGGATTTTAAACAGTTTAAACTCGTCTGAGGCCTGTGCCTATGGGAATGTATGCCTTCTCTAAAAAGTGTTAATTATGGACCTACCCTCATCAAATCAATTATTTACATGTCACATTTTATCTAAAGGGTAGATCCTGCTAAAACATGACAAGATTGTCCGAATTATATTGCTGACTTTATACAATTGATTGAAACACTTAAACTCAATCATTAGAACAAGTATCCTCATGCTTTTGGTTATAAATGTCATTCTTGTAGTAGATCCTAATGGACTATTTAGCTCTAACAAGCTCACATTGTGTAGGGCTGTGGCCCAGCTCCCAAACTATCATCTAATTCTTTCTTGGCAATGTCGTTCTTACAAAAAAAAATATGACAGTGTGGGGCCATGTAAATGAACTCTCACAAATTAAGTATAAGTGTAAACTTTGGTCTTTTTTCTTCTGGTACATGAAAGAGGCTATTGTTTGATAAGTCACCTCATCTTATTGCTTTAGATGACAGCTGTGTTAGAAAGTGAAAATGGATGTAGCACTATTTTATGATGGCACTATCTAAGTAGTGAATTCGAATTTTTTGGTCAAGCTATGTTTTCATATTCAGAAATATTTTAGAATTCTGAGCAAATCTGAGCTTTTAGCAGCTTTGTATTTTTTCACTTTCAACCCTAGTGACAGAAGATGACAGAAGATTTTAAGTAATTTAGGAATCAAAGTGCTGAAAATATAATGGAAAGGTCACTATTATATATTCACCTTTGCTTTCCTTTACTTTCTTCTCATAATCGTATGCTCTGTTTGCTATGCTATTTCTTTCATTTTCTAAAGTCGTTCAACATTACCACACATACAAAGGCGCAGTGAAAAGAAGTTTTTCATTTTGAGTATCATTACCAAAAGAAAAAATAACAAATGTTGTGTTTAATGTGTGTTGCAACCAAACAGGCAAATGAGTAAGAGATAAACAAGTATAACAATTAGACAGTCACTGTAATGCCACTAACACACAGCTGACACTAACTTATGGTTGATCAGTGTTGATCTGTCTTGATTGTCAGACAAAGCATGATCGCAAAAATGCAGCTAGAAATGTTTACAACACTGTTTTAGCCGATTTTCGGGAGAAATGCTGGGAGT
>JAOTRQ010050683.1:0-15299 GCA_028565875.1 Hoplisoma paleatum
GATGGATGGATGGATGGATGGATGGATGGATGGATGGATGGATAGATGGATGGATGGATGGATGGATGGATGGATGGATGGATGGATGGATAGATAGATCGTACTGAGCGCTGGTTTAGTTGTGGGGTAACTGGTCAGGGTGTCACCGATCCCTGGCGACTGGGGTACAACAACAAAACACAAATCCCAAACTGGGAAGCAATTAAGTGCAATCACAAAGGCACAAAATACACACACAAAACACACAAAACACTCACATCCCCAGAACTGGAACAGATTTTAAGTAGTCAGTCAATCTTTAGGTGAATATTTTGAGAGAAACTGAAATATGAACCATGTGTACATAAATAACTTGTGAAACTTTTTTCTCATGTGTGATAAATTTATCACACCCCAAAACCTCAAGATCCATGTGTTACACGACAAGCAGCCAACGCCGCGCTTCGTTGTGTTTTTGATTTATAATAGAATTACGGTAAATGTCTGTATCTTACAGCAGATATTATGCATCATCTATCATGTATTAGTCAGTGGCCCGACAGCGCTAACCCCCAGTTACCTGGCATGTAGGTGGGGGAGCTACACGTGTTCTTAAAATGTCGTTAAAGCCCGAATGGGGTCCGACATGTCGGCAGAATCCTTGACATACTTCATCTGCTCACACACGTACAGTAGAACGTGAGTCAAATCGAACCTTTGTAGTGAAAACGAGAGAAAAAAAGTGAGTAACGTTTCTTAGTCGAGTTTTCAGGAGAGGAGCGAGCACACACACACACACCGATACACACACGCCTACACACACACACACACACTGTGTCGTTGGGTTTGCTTCCCTGTGTCTGAGGCTACAGTGAGAATTTAGTGGTGTGGTGAAAGTACAGGAAGTTGTGCTCAGACAACAATGCAAACAAAGTCATGATTAAAAAAAATGTTTAGCTTTAGTGGTTTTCATGCGTGAGTGAGAAGGAGAAGGAAAAAAAAAAGATACGAAACAAAGCGACTCTCGTTAAGGATAATCGTAATATTGACAGCGATAATAACAACAAGACCAATTAGAATTCATTCATATTTTTGACATTAATGATGCTTAAATACGATGCTGCATTTGTAACGTAATGAAATCACTGCACTCTTGCACTGGATGGACTCCGCGTCTATATTAATATAATAATAAATACTACAACAAAGAAGCAAGTCTCCATTGGATCTCCTAAGACAGTCCAAAGATTTGCCGACAGGTTACCTCGACTTGGAGATACTGAAATTGTGTGCGTGTGTGTGTGTTTGTCTTTGTCCCTCTACCCTGCAACAGACTGGCAACCTGTTTAGGTGTTAAGTGTATCTGTGTCTCCCACAGTGACCCTAAATGCTGCTAAATGCGCTAGTAAAAGTGCATATTAATAATAAATAATCATTTTATTATTTAAATATTTTCCACCTGAGCGTCTATTCACTTCAACCTGACTTTTTTTTTATTCCTTCCTTAACTCGCTGTCAGTGGCACGATTTTGACCAGGACAGGTAGAGACATTAGTAACAGGTAACACAAAGTAAACAAGTCATTAGAATTTAAGTAAATCTTTATGTAAGTAGAAACTTCTGGATTTAATCCCAACGTGCTTTACAAAATACAAAAAAAATCATCCAATTATAATCCTATAAATAAATAACTATTACATGTGTGTATTTACCCGTTCTAGTCGTTTCCGACTCTCGGGTCCCTCTGTGGGGCGCTACTGATCCCCAGAGTTTCTTAGCAATTGCTTTTATGGAGTAGGTTGCCAGATCTTTCTCCAACCCCGTATCGATACAGGGATATTGTGAATCTACAGGAGAATTTTCACATCTCCAATCGCTGACACGAGGAGAACGTGCAAACTCCACACAGAAAGCCCCGAGTGCTGACCACTAAGCCACCGTGCCGCCACATATTACACACAAGTACTCAAATACACAATCATGCACTGTTCTCTATGTTACCATGAGCTTGGCACTTTCGTGCTCTGAAAACTAAGACACAGAATGAGAAGGAGCTTTTTTTTCCCACAAGCCATCCAGGCTCTGAGTGGAAATTATACCACGTGTAGTTCTGTATGTTACTCTTACACATTATTGGTCACTGAACTCATTATCACTTTCACCACTAATTGCTTTTTATTTAACTCTGGGGACACTTTATCAGAATTGGTCACTTTATTAATACTTGGACAATCTTGGTCACTCTTTTAAGTCATGTTAGACATCCAGTAACTTTATTTATAGATATAGATATATATACACTTTTATTCTCCTTTGGTAACGTACATTTTTGTACTTTTTTGTGCTTTATTGTTTACATTTTTTATGTATTGTCATTCATCTTGTTGACTTTAAACTGTAATCTTGCAATGTCATGATGGAGTAGTTACAAAGCATCTCACTGCTGTGTATAAGAGTGTATAAGAGTGTATAACTGTGTATAACTGTGTATGTGATAAATTAACGTTGATTTGATTTGACACCAAACACATCCTTTTAAAAGCAATAGAATATTGCTTAATAAAAAAAAAAATTAAAAGATTTTTTTTCTTGATTAGATTCTGTATAGAATAGAATAACTGAATATAATCTGATTGTTCCAGTCCTGGTACCTAATCTACAAGAAACTGAGATTATTTTAGAATGTTAATACTGTTAAATAGCAGAGAGTGGGAAAACACTTTTATTTTTATTATTGTAAATTCTTATATTCCTATTTCATTATTGTGTTTATCTTAAATTCTGTCTGGCATTCTCAACGAGCAGCAAAGTAAGAATTTCATTGTACAAGGAAAACTGCTTTCTTATTGTGCATATGACAGTAAATCTTTGAATCTTGTTTACTGATGAGTTGTCTTATTTCTGTACATTTTAATTTACAACTTTAAAACATTTTAGACTCTTGTGTGTCACCGACGCCAAAACAAAAGCGCGTTGTCCACGAAATGAGAAGAGAGAATGGTTACGGTAAACTGAACCTCTCGTGGTCTCATCTACAGTAATGTCACCGAGTATAAAGTAATGAAACTGAAGAGAAGTTTTCTCTTCCCGAAAAAGTTCCAAATAGCTTCTGACTCTCTTAACTGTCTAGGTCGCACATTTAGACGTTCACATCGACTAAATGACCGGCAGGAGACATTTATGTACTGTAATTGATGAAATGCTGTTACAATAAGGTTTTGTTTGTTTGTGTTATGTGTGTGTGTATCACTGTTGACTCACAGCAAGACGTCCCGGGTTCGATTCCTGGTTACCTGGAGTTCGTATGGACTATGATGAGTGTCTGCTTGGTTTCTGCCATGCATGAACTCCGGGTTTCCATCAACGGTTGAAAGACAAGCAGTCATACATTGTGTGTGTGTGTGGCACAAATTGCCACAGTAATTTTAAAAACACTAGTCTGTATATGTTGCTACATCAGTGTATCCATGTTTCTAGACCCCATAAGTGCCCCCCCCCCCCCCCATCCCGGTTACTGTCTAAACTCGGTCTATACTTACACATTTCTTTACATTTATATTTATAAACGGGTTAAAATGTAGCCGGCGGTATGTACAGAAACACACCTCGCCGTGGTTCTTTATATTTTATAGACTGGAGATATAAGTCTGCCGTACTGAGTTATATCTGCCTCGTCTAAAGTAACCTTTCAGAAAGTGCAATAATGAAACTCTGATGCTTTCTCTTCTCTAAATGTTTTTTTTTTCAGTCAGAAGAGACCAAAGGTAAAGTTTTAACGTAAAAAAATGTCTGGAAAAAGACTTTATGCTTAACGCCATAACACCTGATGCCATAAAATTAATTGTAAGACACCTAAACAACATATAATATAGAAATAGAAATACTTTATTAATCCCAAGGGGAAATTGCAGAGAAGGCACAGCGTCATTAGTTGTTATCTAAATATGAAAATATAAATAAATAAAATTAGAAGCAAAAATAAAACGAAATGCAAATGCACTATTCACGCATGCACACAATGTAAAATGCAGATGCAGGAGTGCATTTGTGAGGTCACAATACTGATCCCAGTACAAGATCTCGGTCTCTGTTCTAATTCATCCCGAAGGACTTTCTATCGGGGGTGTCGAAGGTTCGAGACGGTTCAAGTCCATCCACAGCAGACTCTGTACATCCATGCAACATGTTACAGGTGGAATCATGTCACAGTTCCTCCTCCATGCTGGAATTCACTCGGGGATTATCACTGTTGCCTCACAGGAAGAAGTCGATCTGACAATCCCACGGTCCAAAAACATGCAGGCTATTTGTAGATACTGAAATCGTACTGTGTGTATGTGTGTGTTTCGCAAGAGTGTGTCTAGATTTTAGCATACGTCTGTATATGAAGCCACTTACAATTACATTAGAACACAGGTTGGATGGATGGGTGGACGAATGGATCGATGGATGGATGGACGGATGGATGATGGACGGATGGTTGGATGGTTGGTTGGATGATGGATGAATGGATGATGGAATGATGGAAGGATGGTTGGATGGATGATGGATGGATGGAAGAATGGATGAATGGATGATGGATGAATGGATGATGGAAGGATGGATGATGGAAGGATGGTTGGATGGATGATGGAAGGATGGATGATGGAAGGATGGTTGGGTGGATGATGGATGGATGGATGATGGATGAATGGATGATGGAAGGATGGATGATGGAAGGATGGTTGGGTGGATGATGGATGGATGGAGGAATGGATGATGGAAGAATGGATGATGGAAGGATGGTTGGATG
Organism: Hoplisoma paleatum; assembly: GCA_028565875.1. Taxonomy (NCBI): domain Eukaryota; kingdom Metazoa; phylum Chordata; class Actinopteri; order Siluriformes; family Callichthyidae; genus Hoplisoma; species Hoplisoma paleatum. The sequence goes on from JAOTRQ010050683.1 coordinate 4,772, forward strand.
GATGATGGATGAACGGATGATGGAAGGATGATTGGATGGATGAATGATGGATGGATGATGGATGGATGGACGATGGATGGATGATAGAAGGATGGATGATGGATGGATGGTTGATGGATGGATGATGGATGGATGGATGATGGAAGGATGGATGGTTGGATGATGGATGGATGGATGATGCGTGGATGGATGAGGGAAGGATGGATGATGAATGGTTGGATGATGGTATGATGGATGGTTGGATGATGGATGGATGGATGATGGAAGGATGGTTGGATGGATGATGGATGGATGGAAGAATGGATGATGGAAGGATGGATGATGGATGATGGATGAACGGATGATGGAAGGATGGTTGGATGGATGAATGATGGATGGATGGATGATAGAAGGATGGATGATGGATGGTTGGTTGATGGATGGATGGTTGGTTGATGGATGCATGATGGATGATGGATGGATGGATGGATGATAGAAGGATGGATGGTTGGATGATGGATGGATGGATGATGCGTGGATGGATGATGAACGGTTGGATGATGGTATGACGGATGGTTGGATGATGGAAGGATGGATGATGGTTGGATGATGGATGTTAGGATGGATGGATGAATAATGGATGAATAATGGATAGATGATGGATGGATGAATAATGGATAGATGATGGATGGATGATGGAAGGATGGATGATGGATGCTTGAAGGCTTTGACTGTGAGGAACGGTATTCCTCACACTCAGTCTGGGTGCCTCTGGCCCCGCCTCTTTCTCCCTACGGACACTCCCATCCTGATGGCGTACACCTGCGGCTCGTGTCGGACTAATTCTGTGTATTATTTAAGCTTGTGTTTTTCTCATGTCTGTGCTGGTTCATTGTTTTGTTTCTGGGTCTTTGTTCGGTTCTGTTTGGTTTCTTGTCATCTTTGTTTTGTGTTTAGTTATTAAATTAAGTTAATTTAAATTCTCTTGAGTCCGGCTGCTGGTGTAAGGGTGTGGCATTTTAAGAGTCTCTAAAAACCAACAATTTCCTAACACATCTTTTATTAAGAAAAAAACAAATCAACAAAAAAAGAAACAAACTATTGCATGGAAACTTTTAACAAACTTTGCCATTGTGTAATAGAGGTTTTTAATATTCGTTAAGTAATTAGATACAGTATAATAAACAACTTGCTGAACAAAACACATTAACGTTGAATCTGTTGAGGGGATACAATTAAACCATGTAGGTAAATTTATGACTTTAACTGTATGAGGGTAAGCACCATTGGCACAAATATTTATAATTCGATTTTGGACACATATTCTTCCTTTTTGGTGAAATCCTTTCCTGTAAAGTCCAACATTATTTCAGTCAGGTCTCAATCCACACACAGTGTAATGCTATAGCTTCATGGATTCAAAGTCCATGTGCTTGGCAGTCCTGTCTGCAAATCCCTATAATCTTTTTTGTTGAATTTAACAAAAGTATTGGATAATAAATGTGTGCATTCTAAAACATTCATAGTAGAATTCAGTGTGATTCATGTCTCTTAAGGCATATGATTTTCACTGTATAGGTTACGTTTGCAGATGGTACCAGAAGAAATGTATAAAACCAATTAAATTTCTTAAATAATTAATTACATTGGTTGGAAGTTGATGTACTGTACATAGAAACATACCAAGACACAGTGCACATCCAGGTCTTTTATAGCACCATTTTCTCAATTCTCTTTATTTGATACATAGTAAAATAAGTAGACAAAGAAGGATTGGCTTTGCATTTTGATAGGAATTCCAAAGTACATTTGGTAGAGATAAGATTCCTTTCTCCTGAGGTCAGTGTCTTTCTCTCTTAGTGCCCCACTGACACAGGCAATACATACTTACTAAATTCTCCTCTCAGAAGTTCCATAACAAAACCTCACACTGTGTTGTCCTCGCACATGCACCCTGGTATAACCTTTTTTATAGAATGCATTTTAATGATACAGATATGTTAAATATATGGTTGCTCAGCTCCATTGTTCCATCTGAGTTGGCATATGGTAGAAAGGTAAATCTCTAACCAGCACTTGCTTTAAACACTGCCAATAGTGTCAAATAAGGACTTGTCAGGATGCAAACATGACCATGAATTTTCTCAATTAAGATGTTTAAGCTTTCTCAACTGGCATCAGTGACAAACTTGCACAAACACCAAATTCAATTATTTGAGTTAGGTGTTGTTGTCTAAAGTGCATGGTCATGTATCTTATTTTTTTGGTTACAATAAAATCTGATATATAAATTAATGAATAATACAAATAAAATGGCTGGGGATACCAATATTTGGCAATAAAATGTTTGAGTACACTAATGATTGACGTGAATATTTATTAATAAAATTATTTACCAATTAAAATGGTATATGTTCATCGATTTCAACTGCCATGTGGTTCATCATTTGATGCCTACTTTTTAACATGATGATTAGACCTCAGATTGCAGGATAGCAATACAACTGATTTGTAGTCATCAGTGAAATTTTTTATAACTATTCATTAAAGCCACAGTTTTTTTTTTTACCTCGTTCCACTGTTAGTTCAGTGTGATTACTAAGAAGAACTCCAGAAGTTAATTCAGTATAAGTAAACCGTTTAAACAGATACAATATATGTCTGTGGTTAACTGACAACACAGTTTCTGGCAGTTGCTCTTTCTACTTTTACTTGTCAGTTTGTATACGGTGCTTGATACGGACTACTAGGATCAATACAGAATGAGCAACAAATCTGAACTAATGAACCTTTCTATCATAATCTAGATCTTATGGTCCCAATAAATCTAATCTGAGTCATAATTTCTGCATATTTACTTTCACACAATGCCATTGTAAACGTCAATAAAAATTTAATTTCTTTATTATCAATCCTGAGCATGAGGTTTGAAATGATTGTAGGGGTGATGGATTTAATAAAGATCCCTTATCTCTCGTGTATCTGGCTATTACAGCCTACACAAACTCATTAACTACTGTCAAATTGTTTTACTACTTCCATCCTATCAGTCTGATAAGGCTTAAACATCTGCCAAGCAGCACCTACAGTATCACAATATGACCCTAACACTCTAAAATACTCTTCCTATCTAAAGTTATGTTTTAAAATATATATCTTACAATAAAAAAATCTCAATTTATGTTTATAAATCCTGCTGTACACTTCTCTGCAGATGTGTTCCATGTGACATCATAATTAGCACAACATTTACTGTCTTAGATTACTTACACATACACCAGAAAAAACCCTGAAAATGAGAAGTCAACATTTTGTTTACAGTCTGAAAGTACATTCAAAGAAACATTTTGTGAAATTAACGTTCTCTCTTTTTTTTTCTATGTAAGTCTATACTTATTATTGTATAATCGATACGTATATATACATGCATAATCCATCCTTTGTAAGTAAAAAAAATTAGATTTATGGGAGAGTATGGTGATGGTTGAGCCAGTGCACAAGGTTTGGAGAAGAAAGGAAGAGAAGAAATAACAGGAAGCATGCTCTACTCCTCTCATGTAAACGCGTCTGGGTTACTGGCCATCCGGTATAAATAAACAGACCGTTCAAGAGAAGTCTGGAGCAGGATTAGATTTTTTTTTCTCTCATAAATGAAAGAAAAAAGAGATTTCCAACATGAACACCTGCATTTCAGCTGCCAAGCCTACTTCACTGCCATGACGACCATCAGGGCTTTATGTAAATAGTTTATAAGAAAAAAAGGATGCAAGGAGGCCATCTAATAGAAGAAAGACAAATCTGAAGACATGCTAAAAAGGAAAATACACACCATTAACCATCATTGGGACAGAGCGGTCCAAATACAATGGTCGTAATTTGGTCATCACCTAGTCTTTTTGTTCTGTTTCAGAATGAAATCATTAGTCATGATGTATTACAAAATGTATTGTAATATTTAAAATGGTTTAAAAACAGTGTAGCCTAGTGGGTAGAGCGTTCGGCAGGGTTGGTCCTTAACCCTGTCTGCTCATTGTAAATCGCTTTGGATAAAAGCATAAGCGGCTAAATGTAATGTAATGTAAAAAGAGCTATGGAATGCATAATGGTTTACATGATTTTAAAATGGAATCTTCAAAAAAAGCCATGATCAACATGTCACAATGCAATCTCCTGACTAAGCTGTGTGTTATAGCATGAAGTGCATGGGATCAAGATTACAAAATTACCTGTCACAGTTAGCACTGACTACAAATTAGATATATGCCCCTGGATATTGTGTTGGTTTCCAGATGCATTACAGTCCATGCTGTAGACTTCAGTTCCATTCTGTTTAACTGATAAATTTACCAGTCAAAAAAATTCAATTATTCATTAAATAATGTACATAATTAAATAATACAATCAATGGAAGCTACTATACACAGCACAGCTATTTCAGTAGCACTAGCTCAAAGGTGAATGTCCTGCTTTGAGGGGTTGATATCTTGGTAACCAAGATGTCTTTTTTGTGCATCATTTTTTGTTTTTGAATACTGTTTTGGTTACAGAACTGGGCTTGTGTTTGAAAAGTTGCTGGTTCAATCCTGAAAGTCAACAAGACACGACTGAGGTACCATGGATCAAAGCACCTAACCCTTTAACTGCTAAATACGGCAATTCATATTTCATCCACTATGTAAATAAAACATATTAAATCAAGAATTAATTTCTGCATTAACAGACAATCTCATAATACATGACAAACTGTTCATATATAAAAAGATAGATAGCTACACAGACAGAGATAAAAGAGTAAAACATGATGCAGTTTAAATTTACAACAATTACACAGCATATTTTTCAGTCATTCATGAGCTAAAGCATCACAGGCATGACATACTAAATTTGTTAAGATTCATAAAATTTGACAAATAAAAACATTTTACATTTTTATGGTTTGTTTTTCTGAATATGTTCAATTGCATATACACTAGAAGAGGAATTGATAATATTTAAACATTTTCTTAATTTACAAGCAGTTTGGAATTTGAGTTTTAGGAGCATTTAAAATTCATCTTCTTAATATAGAATTCTTAAAAAAGTTAAGATTATATAATGATGAGTTTCCAACTACACATGAGTCACTATAGACGGAAAAACATGCTGCTGCTAATAACACATCAGCATGAAGGGATAAGAAATTGAGGATGTAGGATGTAACATTTCACCATATGAAAATAGAAAGTAAAAAGGAAGTAAAAAGAAAGTAAAAAGGAAGTATAAAAAATGTATATAATATGTGGAATACAGAAGTGATAACAGTAACACAGAGAAATTATTTAATATTATTGAGATTAAATAATTAATGAGGCATAAGTAGATGATTAATTAAAGTGGACTCCTTAATACTCAAAAACAAATGTCAAATTGGCAAGGAAAAAGAAACAAATCACAAAGACCACAGGCACACAATTGCAAGATTAAAGAATATTAAAATGTGCTAGATTAGTGAAATTAAAATGTAAAATTACATTTTTTTTCAACAGAAATTTAAACAGAAACCTTCTGTAGGCTATTTTTAAAACAATTCCAACAACAGTTAGAACAGTAATATCAGTATATAGATGAATGCCAGATGAATGCCAGTCTGCACAAGTGAAAACAGACAGGTCGTAAAAAAGGTCACATAACCTCAGGTCTAGTGGATAATGTTTCACCTGCATGTGGTGGAATAAATCCTAACCAGTGTAGATGGTTACCCAAGGACCAAGTAAACAGAAAGAAATATGTAATAGCAAAAACAGAATCTCTCATGAACGTACTCAAGCCCAGATGCTGATGAACAAGAACAGATGCTTTAAAAGATGCTTGAAAACACATTTAAACACTGACGGTGCTTATTCAGACACCCTGTCAGGGTCAATGGGTCATAAATAATGAAGTGGTTTGAGATTTGTGAATGGCTTTAATACACACACCCTCTAAAACAGATGTGTATGGGTAAAAGGAGCACTTTATTACAGTAAAGTATAATTTATCATTTATTGTAGTTATTGTATGTATTATATATTCTGCATTTAGCAGACACTTATGTTGAGTTACAGTATAGTACTGTGTTGGGCACCTGTGACTTTTTGATTCTAGTCCAGGATATGAACAACGAGATGACAACTATCCCAATTCATTTATATTTTCAGAATTTAGCAGAACCTTTACTTATAATACTGTGACAGTATCTTGAGTTACTACTGTATGTCAATGCAATTTGAGGCTAAGGACCTTGCTCAAAGCCCCAACAGTGGCAATAAAGTAATGATGTGGTTTAAACTTTAAACATTGGTGAGATTTTTCACATTAACTTAAGTTATAATTAAGGGTTAAGTATGGAAACCAAATACTTAATCTTTAATTGATATTCAAGTTGATGTGAAAGGTGTAATTTGTTAAGCTGGGCTATCTGTATGGTTCTTTAGTTGAGATTCTGAAAGAACAAACTTTCAAGTGCCAAACTTTACACTAAATGCAGAACAAGATCATAGCCCTGTGTTGTGTATGCACTTATATTAATTAATTTAGGTTTAAAAAGTATACTAACTTTATAACTAGTATAACTTTAATGCTATGACAAATGCTTGTATCTCAACCTAAATAACTTGAGTTTTACTTTATCCAACAGGGGTGTACTTGATTTGTCTTAATCACAAATCTTGGACAAATCTCCCACAATTACACTATGAATGGTGCTCCTAAGACGAGTGGGTGTGGAATGATTAGAAATAATGTGTATAAAATGTCTGCTGCATATTATCTAGTCCTAATGTTTACTGAGAGTGGAATTCAAAGATATCATCAGTAAATATACTGGGAGAGAACGACATGCACTTGGACTTAGCCAGATTGTCCACACCCAACACTCCACCCTTGGCTTTTTCTCCATGATTTTAAAGCTTTTCTTCTGGTTTGTCAGGATTCCCAGATCAACTGTACAGTTAAAGCTAATATAGTCAGATGCAGAACCTTGGGTTAGTTATTTTAATAATCAGACTCAAATGCATCTATTAAACAATATTGTTTGTTAAATATATTTATTGTGATTTTTAACATGTTTTACACTTTGGTTACATTCATGACAGGAAACGGTAATTAATTACACAAGTTTCATCTGTACATAAGTTTACGTCAAAAACAGGACAATTATCATAGATTTTCCACTCTTATACAACTCTTGTATGCTCTGTGGACTGCTACAGATTCAAAGAGTTCCTTAGCAAGTGTTTTTACGGAGTAGGTTCACATCTCTAATCAACAAAGTGCATGTTTTTAAACTGTGGGAAGAAACTGGATACCTGGAGAAACACCAGGAGAACATACAAACAGCATAGAAAGCCCCCGGGCTGACCCGGGAAGCCACTGTGCCACCTACTGTCATGAATAATCATGGATAATAATAATAATCAAATTACATTTGCATATGTTTGGACTGTGGAATGCATATGCATATTATGCGACCACCATCATCTTAAATTTCCCCCCGCCTAAAAGCACAAAATTATCATACTAAACTTTTAAATCCTCTCAGGTGCTACAGCAGATCACAAGCTGTATTATTGATTTAGCATTATTGTTGTATAAGTTGCTCATCTAATCCACAATTAGCCATGTATGATGGCACAAACCTGGAAAGAAATACTTTATTTTGTATTATTAAATACTGTAGACGGTTAGCAACAAGTATCGTTAAAACACCTAAACTTTTTGAATAATTATTTCATCCCCATGTACCTTTGATTACCTCATGCTTGATTGCAATAGCCAGAGTCTAGACATCTCATATGCACACTGTCTATGAATCATCTGATTAATAACAATTTTCTTCTAGTTCTTGGCATAACAGACAATGTCAAGTTGGTTCCTGCTTAATGTGAGATGGGTATGGAGGTAGCAGTGACTGTCTCCCTCCATAAGCACAAAACAAGACAAAGAGGATGATTCACCCACACTGTGTGTGATGAAGGTTGATGACCCCAATTTCTGAAAAGGAGAAAAAAGGAACAGTCTTATCGACGTCATCCGCTTAGTTAATGGGCAGATGTCCTTGTCCTGACAATAGTAAATCAAGTCTACTATGAGGAGATTGGAGAGGACATAAGGATAGTGTTTGTTGTGTGTGTGTAAGGGGGTTACTGGGAATGAACCTATGTTGGTGGGATATATAAATACGTTTTTGTTGCTGCACTATATTGATGTATCTTTTCAACATGTGTGTGGATTATTCTATTCTAAAGATTGTAGGGAATGGTCTTGGAAAATGTCTATTGAAATTATCCAAAGACAATTTGGATCAGGCAATGGCTCACATTTAAACTTCTTATACAAAATAACTTATTATTGGGGTTTGGGTTATGTGCCACTCATGTTTCACTACAAAAATGTTAAACTTGTAAAAGAAATAGCATTGATTTAGCATGAACTGCTTTATAATAGTTGGGACCCTGGTCTAGCTCCACCTCAAACACTGAGTGCATGTCAGGAATTTCTTGGAACCGTCTTGAGTCAATCAAGGGTACATGTTTTCGATGAGTTCCATGAAAAAAATTCTAAATGGTATTGGTGCCTTTTGAAAATATTATATATTGTGATGTAATATAGAGCGATTAAAGATTAGCATTGTTGATTATAGAATTAATGAAACATAAAACTAGTAAACAGCATCTGTTTTTGCTTTTAAGGAGCCTATTACTGCTTAAGCCTTTATATCATGTCCAATGCTTTCAGTAAACTTCTGACCATCATTCAAATCAAAGATGTAAACAAATTGAAGCTTTGAGGATTTAAAAAAATCTTCCTTTAGCACTATAAAGAGCTGAACCATAGTTTTATCCATCATTATCTTCTTCCTTGTTTTGTCCCAACGGAGAACATAGAAGGAACCTAAGCTTTGATACAGATAAACAGATATTACATGCACTTCATGCTAATTACAGTTTCTTCCTGTCTTACCGTCTAGACGGGTCCTGCAGCTCACTGAGTTTTGGTCCCTCTGGACTGATCGTCCTGGTGGATGCAGAACCCTGAGAAAAATAATGTTCCTGAGAGCATTGTCAGGCTATTCAATAAGCTTAAACATGCTTTAATTGTAAGACGTATCGTACATACATACATATATATATATATATATATATATATATATATTATATTTGGAGTGCACATATGTATCATTATTCTCAGATTTTCACAATATTAGCCAGAACTGCCATGTTAACTTCACAATCGTTGTAACAGCTCCTCTGACATTCCCCAAAAGCAGGTAATACAAGCCTGGGGTAAAGGGTGACCTAGTCGGCTTTGAGCTTTTACAATGGCAGATAACATGTCATGGGCTGAAGCCCATTTCTCTAATCCAAACTAAACATTTTACTTACCAGATCACATTTGAAGGCCCAATTGTTTAAGTGTTTTCTTCTACCAAGCAATGTAGAGAATATGTGAGCAATATCCTATAATCAGATTGTAAACATAGTGGAAGCAGGGTGTACTGGAATTAGGAAGACCATACAGAATCACACAGGTAATCATAATGTGAAGTAAAGCTAGTCCTATTATTTTAGTTTTAATTACTTTACTTTTTTTTGCACGTTTAACAGTCCCGGTCTGTTTCAGCCTGACTGTTCCACACAAATCTCATTTAATCCAGTCTCGAAGGAACTCAATTTATCTTGACATCTTATCTTATCAATCCATCTTGACATGCTGCTTCCAGAAATGTTAAATAACAGACTTCAGGGTGCCAGAAGAGGCCAGTTCAACATGTTTCAATGTTTCTCTTCAAGACAATTTTAGCCTATTTAATCACTGATCTGGCCAGAGTAGCATGTTTGTCGGCAGTCGTCTGTGATTAAGTGCCTGCAGTGATGTATTTTTTTAAGTTATCACAGACATACTCCTATGCCTGGCAGGAAGAGAAAGAGGGCCACAAACAGGACGAACTGGAATGTGCTTCCTGTTAGGCATTGCCATTGGACAGGGCAGATTAATTCTACCATCATCAATGTAATCGCACTCACATTAAATGTTTTCCACAGCAAATCAAGCAACTGAAGAAAAATAGAGAACTTCTAGTGATGGATGAGATCATGGAAACAACATGAAAATTAATGTTCTAATAACAAACCCCCCTAAACCATTACAGGCAATCTATATTTACATTTTGTCAAGGTCATACAGACAGGACAACATCTGTTACCAGAAAATTTGAAACAAGAAACTATATTATTATTTATAATAAACAGTTTTGATACAATTCTCGACAGGCCAGTTAAATCGTAATGGATGAAAGTATAAAAGTAGATGACACCAAAGTTTTTCTCAAGCAAAGATGGCTTGAGGCTCGATCAATAACAATTGTAAATAACGTTGATTGTAAACAATGTATCATATGTATATTACAAAAAAAGATTACAGATCTAATACTGACAACAAATTGTTAATTTATTATACCGTGTTTCCCCGATAATAAGACACCCCCGATATTAAGACGTATCGGGGGTTTCAGGGGGGTCGGCTAATATAA
>JAOTRQ010050693.1:0-15296 GCA_028565875.1 Hoplisoma paleatum
GTAGGTAGGTAGGTAGGTAGGTAGGTAGGTAGGTAGGTAGGTAGGTAGGTAGGTAGGTAGGTAGGTAGGTAGGTTGGATGGTTGGATGGTTTGAAGGATGCCCTTCTTACCACAACCCTCCCTATACATTGGATTATGCGGGTACCTATAAGACTATTTAGTATCTCCAATTAACCTGACTGCATGTTTAAGGACTATGGGAGAAAAGCAGATTTCCAAGAGGAGACTTCTGCTTGGAGCTCGAACCCACATCTTTCCACCCAATATTATCAAACTCTTACATTATTACACACAAAAGTGAATGTGTAGCAAATTCCAACAGTTATGTTTGAATTCTGACATCACACACATCCCAGTATCCTAGAACAACGTCCACTTAAAGTGACTGGTTGATGTGTTGATTGATAATTATCTACACCTTCTACACCTCCATTATGGTCAGCGGCCGGACCGCTTCGGCAGCTGCCACGTTACATTAGACGAAATCTGAGAATCAGCCAAAAATGCATTATTGAAAACAGGTGGGTTCTTTTCGCAGAGCCCACCTGTGAATAATAGAAGTGAAATGTTAAGCACACATATATTATATTTGTCTGGAAATACTGGCTTAAGTTCTGATATCATTTTATCTGTATTATTCTGTTACATGTGCAGCGGGTTCATTCTTGCATTATAGATTATTATACATTTACAAGAGTTTAAAACGAGGTAAAATCTCCTTTTGAATCTGTTTTGTAAAAGTTAAAATACTTTAAAAATGGCTATGAATCAAAAACAGATACGCCTCCAGTGATAGACACAGTGATAGAAAAACAGATCCAGTGATAGAGAACTGGGCTTGTGATCGGAAGGTTGTTGGTTCAGTTTTGAGAGGAATGATTCCTTAGTGTGTAAAATAGTTGTACATACATCTATCTAATAGTTATTTAGGAATATAATGATTAAATTTACTGAATTAATGATACAAATTTTACTTAATTACATTTGTAACGTGGCTCTCCAGAGACAGATTAGACCTGTTCTTCTGTTGCGTTTATCTTTTTAAATTATTGGTCGTATTACCATATGGGCACTGATAGTTTATTGCTTAAGATACTGGGTAAGTTTGGTTGTTCAAACCTCACTAGCACGTAGTTGCACCTGTTGGGCCCCTGAGCAAGACCCTTTACTTTTAATTGCTCAAAAGAATGGCACGGTGGCTTGACGGTTTGCATAGTCGCCTCAAAGCAAATGCAGAGTTTGCATGTTTTCTTCGTGTCTCTGTTGGTTTATTCCGGACGCTCCGGTTTCCTCCTGCAGTCAAAGAACATGCAGGTAAAACTAAACCAAAGACACAAGTTTATCTATAAATTTGCTTGATGTCTGTCTTGAATGTTACCTAAAAGTGTAAAGCATGACTTTAAAAGCGAAATACATTTTTACAAGCTGTGTCCAGTGACAACTTTAGGTCTGTAAATGTAATGTAATGTAAATGTCCAGTTTTATTGTTGTGGCTCATTTCAAAATCAGCGCATTTTCATATAAAAAAAAACAAAAAAACAAATTTAAAACGATATAGAACAAAATACAATAATGCTGATTTGATATTATAATGTTTAATAGTTCTACTGTACTATTACAATAACCTACAGCATAAACCCATGTAATATAGTAAGAGCATGATGTGCTGTATTCATGCAGAATGTTATAGTACTCAACATTTACTTTTAAAATTGTAAAAAAATAATAATCTGCCTAACTAAACTGACAAAATATTACTATTAAAAATAATAGTATGTACGTGTAAAGTGTACGTTATTTTTGATGGGCTAATTGTAATCTTGTCTTAATGAGAACAAAAGCTACAAAGGTTTTGTTTGTTCATTATTGTTGCTTTACGGTTATCTGAGACAAACGTGATATCTTTGCGTAACCACGCAGCAGATGGAACAGCTTCTCCACTTTTTTAACACTCCAAAAGAGCTCCAAACTTTAAGAGATATTAAAGTATTAAATAGTTTTATGACACAGATAGTGTTTCACACAGGACTTTTCATGGACACATGTTCTTGTTTGTTCTGTTGAAAGTAATTCTTATCGTTTACCGCATTTAACTTTTTTTTCTTAAAACACCATTATCTTTAACATTAAATGTAATAAACGTGTATTACATTTGTTTGATCAACCATGTATTCCCTGTTCATACCAAAAGACAAGCTCCAAATTATAAATGATGCCATTATAATCTGGCATATTTGTATCTTAATGGTCGTTTTGCTACAGCTTATGATCTTTATATGACCATATATGTTATATGGCCATCTTTATGTAAACATTTAACACCCAAGCTTGTAGGACATTCATTCACATTTTAAAACCTCTGCGATTTATATGGACTTTGCCCTAAAGCTTCAAGACTGTTTTTCGAAAGCTGCTTTGTGTTTGAGAATTCAGGGTTTGTAAGGTCGAGCACTTCTGATTAATCAAATTCTTAAGAATGTATTCAGGTCAGGGCTTCGTGCATTTCATGAGTTCCTCCACACCAGATGTATAAAATCATGTATTCATGGTTTGGGTTTTGAACACAATCAAAGTTGTATTCTCTACGCTGCTGAAGGACCACTATCCCATTTACTTATGTTTACTATGCAGTACATTTAACCTTTTTTATTTGGACTATATATTAAGTTATAAGAATATATGAAGCATTATGTGTCCATGTTACATAGTAAAAAAAGATTTTTATACCACCGAATGACTTGGGGTGTTCATCTCATTCAGTATTTTACTGAACTGCTGCGTTTTTGTTTTTAGCCTTTCTGATTTCTCTTTAGCTTTTGTTTCACACTGCGATCACACACTGAACAAACCTCAGGGATCTTTGAGATTTAAATCCCGACAACTTTATCGGCATGTAGAAAGAGATAACACACTGAAGGAATTTGTGTTTACATTTGTGTGGAATAAGAACCAGAGAAAGCTTTATGCTGGCCGTCCTTTCTTTTAGTGAGAACGTGGGTATTCTGAAGACATGTGATACTGCCACTTTTGCTGTGGTTATTTAGTTAGTTCGAAGGCCTGTAAGTGCATCTGAAAGGAAACAGTCAGACTGAGTGCAATTTACTGAGGCAAATTTAATTTGGTCACTTTTTGAGTGGTCAGTGTCTGTACGTGAGGATGAAATGATTATGCTGCTTTTCCGGTCACTGATGATGTTTGTACTTTTATAGCTTTGGCCTGTTGGTTTGATGAAATGTTTCTCCACCCTGAGATTTTTTTTCTCCAAGAATTTTAGCACATGTATTTTTTCAGCCTGGGGAATAAAACCTAAAATGCCTAGGTAGGGGGTCAGTTCGCGATAATAAAGATCAAACGTCGCTAGTGTTTGCCAATGCACCCCTGATGGATACTATGGGCATTTTTATTTAGAGTTTGAAGATTTAAAGCTTGCTTTCTCCACAAAGTCAAAGTTGTCAAAACATCAAAAGAAGTTAGTCCCTTTATGACTAATGAAACATGTATTGTTTTGGGCATTAGTGTTAAGCTAAGCCTTGATTATTTCAATCTGATTATAGAATGAATGGTACGTTGATCAGTGTCATGTGTGCTGTTATTTATCCAGTCCAGGATAATCCAGCTCTCGTGTGTAATGCTGAACATCCTCTTTGAGATGATGCTCGGAAAGAAATCAAAAGAGGAATGAGACTGGAATGGTATTTTAATTCGTATTTCCCACAGTAGTCTAGCACCATTACATCTAAATACGTTTGGTTCACACACGCGCACACACACACACTTGAAACCATGTGAAAAGTCCCAGATAAGCAACAGGAAAACTGTCCCAGAAGTTTAGCTTGTAATCAGGCGTCTACATACTTTTGCCCCAATACAGCAGATGTTTAACGCTGTGTTAGAAACTGTCACTAATTAGGACAGCATTTCCCCCGAAACTGTGTGAGTCAAGGTAAAGATATGTCGTATTACTGAGGATTCCCTCAAGGTAGCTCCACATTTCTCCCATTCTCATAATCCGCATCAGTCTGTCCTGATAGGTTAAGATCAAGTCTGAACCAGCTGGCGGTGAATGAAACAGTAAAATGATTTTAATAAATCTTCTTATGAAAGGCCAACATTGCTGTAGTTAAAGCCCTTTTGAAAGGCAGTGTGTGCTGTATTGTACACACTAAGTGTGTTTCTGTTTAATTTAATAGGGTTGCCTGATTTCCCTTGTTAAAAACAAGCGCAACATCACCTGTCTTTACAAGTCTTTATTTACACAGATCATCTATTATACATCATGAATATTTATTATCATAATAAAAATGCCTTTCTAAGCAGATTGAATCCATAATTTGCATTCGAAATTCATTAGTAGCTATAGCCACGAGATGCTAACAGAGCTAATCTAGCACTACAGTATCTTAGAGTAACTTATTAGCACATTAGCAGCTTGCCATGAAATGCTAACAGAGCTAATCTAACAGTACATAAACTCAAAACTTATATTAGCACATTAGCAGCTTGCTATGAGATGCTAACAGAGCTAATCTAACAGTACATAAACTCAAAACTTATATTAGCGCATTAGCAGCTTGCTATGAGATGCTAACAGAGCTAATCTAAAAGTACAGTATCTTACAGTAACTTATTAGCACATTAGCAGCTTGCCATGAAATGCTAACAGAGCTAATCTAACAGTACATAAACCCAAAACTTATATTAGCGCATTAGCAGCTTGCCGTTAGATGCTAACAGAGCTAATCTAACAGTACAGTATCTTACAGTAACTTATTAGCACATTAGCAGCTTGCCGTGACATGCTAACAGAGCTAATCTAACAGTATGTAAACTTACAGTAACTCAAAACTTATATTAGCACATTAGCAGCTAGCCATGAGATGCTAACAGAGCTAACCCTAGCAATTATTAACGGATGGTACATACATATATAACGTATAGAGTAGATGTTAATCAGCTTTACTGCTCGTCTTTTTTATTACATTTTAATCTCACAACAAGAAGGTTGTGGGTTCGATCCCCATGTAGTAACCAGGTACATTGTCTCAATGTCTGATTGCTTTTTCAGGTGTTCTGTTTTCATCTCTCTCACTCCAAAAACATGCACGTAGAATAATTGGAGAAACGGAATTGTCCTATAGAACCAAAAAGTACATTGTAGTGCGAGTGTCAAGCCTGGATAAATAGGTTAATCCACCATCCACTGTGGCAACCATAAATGTCACAGGAAAGCGTGAGTAAATTCTTAAGCTAGAAACACTTTGAACTGTTTTTTAGCCCAAAGACACAAATCCCTTACAGCAATAGAGGGAAGTTTGTGGAATGTTCTGAATGTTGATTTAGTCTAAAACAATGTTAATAAGAATAATAATGACTAAGTTATGAGAAATAATGGCTGGAATATTTTGGAAACTACAATCCACAGACATCCATGCATCATATTTAAATAAAAAAAAGTGAATCAACAGGCCAAACAGAGAAGTAATCTTTTAATGAGTTACCTAATGGTATCAGGTTGTGTATTGCTAACATGATGTTTTAATCTTGTACTTCTATGAAAGCATTACTGATGCTTAGAAGAACAATTTGAGGCAGCATATTCTGCCATCATTATTATTTATATTATTATTATTATTCATTTTATGCCAGATCACATTTGATTTTAAAAAGAAAGGCTGTAAGACTCTCTAACCCCGTTGCAACAATCAGTGATCTATATCTATAAGGTGGTGAAGGGGTCTAATTCCCAGATCTCATACCAAACCAAAGTTAAAATCTCAATACAGCAACAAATACGTTATTGGCTATGCTCTGCGCAAAACAATACAGGACAAACAGATAAAGGTTAACATCTCCCTCACCAAACAGTACGTCATATCCGCCGCCACCAATGTCGAACCTAATGCACCCTATTGATGGAAAATTCTGATCCAATGTTTTAGGCTTTACTTGTGTTATAATTTATGTACAATAAGTCAAGTGAACTTAATTTATTTATATAGCGCTTTTCCAATAGACATTGTCTCAAAGCAACTTTACAAAATACAGGACAAACAGACACAGAAACCCCTGTTGAGCAAGCCGAGGGCGACTGTGGCAAGAAAAAACTCCCTGAAATTTACAGGAAAAGGAACCAGACTCAACACGGCCCCATCCGTCTTGGGTACCCCCCATCCATCTTGGGTGGTTCTGGAGAAAACCGTCACATCAAGCTGGAGCAGCAATTGGCACTGTGGTCCCGACTGCAATCCTTAACCTCAGCAGGGTAACAGGTTAATAAGACAATTAAGTTATTAAAATGTGATTTTACCTTTCGAAAATGATAGTACAGTGAAAACAAATACAAAACTGACGTATCAGTCGGTTCCTCTGCTTAACAGTGCTTAAATGTCATGTACATTTATTAGTGTTCAGGAGGTTAAGGGTTCGAATATGTTACGGCTCGGTCACTTTGGATTAATGCAACAGTCAAATGTAAATCTAATTCCGTATCGATCTTCCTCTCGGCAGAATAAGATTCTTTGATGAAACAAAATCACACAATTAACTTCTGATCGGTAAAACAGATTCAATAAATGATATTGAAACACCTCCATTTCCCTCCTTCCTTTGACTTCCTGTGGACATTTTATCCCGACCATGTGACACTGTCGATGGTAGCAGTAAGTACTTGGACTTTTTAATCCAATTATAGCCGATAAGCAACTGACTGGCTCCACATTGGAACCATCTGTTGGATTTATTGCTCTGTCTCCACTTATTGTTGCACTTAAATCCATCGATGATCCTCCACGTTCTTACTCCAACAGGAACTTAAAACTACAAAATGTAATTAAAGAAGACAACACAGTGTTCCACAGAGTAATACAGATCATCAGATACTTCAGAGTTTATTCTCAGGTCATTAATCTGTAGTCAATCTTTAATATGATCAGAGTAACAATATATCCAGAGCCTCTTCCAAAAGCTTTTTTTTGCAGGCCATCATTTCATGTGTTTGTTTTCAGCTTTCAAAACCAAAAGGCTTATTCACCTTAGCTTTGCACCTTGCTGGATGATGTCTCGGGGTTCTGTCTGGTTTTTTTTTGGTGGATAGAAATAGCCAATGACATTATAGTTAGTAGTTTGGTTTGGTTGTTCGTTTGTTAAGATTTTAACATCATGTTTTTACATTTAGCTTGTATTCACGACAGACCTACAGTTATTATTCGCAGTTGTTATTTACAAGTTTATATCAAACACACTCATGGCCAATAATGTATCTTCAAATATTACATTGTTTATTATTTCATGTCTTTGGACTGGTGGAACTTGACATACCCAGAGTAAATCACACCAATAAACACTTTACATAGAGAGGATTTAGTTCGCCACAGCTGATGGTCGAATGCAGGACCTTCTTTCTGTAAGACGACGGTGCTTCTTATTTACCTTCTATGCAGCCCAAATAATAATAAATAATAAATTTTAAGAGTTTAAGAAGAATATAATACAGGTAGTGCATATAAAGTATCTGTTTTAATCATCTTAACAGGTACCCAGGTAGGCAGTTGGCAGCAAGGCAGCTTACTTTCTTTATTTTAGACAGACTCTGGATGTTTTATCTGTTGGCTTGGCATCCTGTTCAGGTCGTGTTCCTCTTTTGCACAGTACACCCCGACTGTACGGAAACAGAAGCACTTTAATATGTTCTATTTATCACTGTTATTTATTACACAGTATATAGACTGCCACACTAAAATGAATGCACATGATCATGAGGATGATGATAAGGATGATCCAATCTTTGTGGACATCCTCATCTTGTCTATTTGACCCCGTCAATCCCATTTCAAGTATGCGGTCTTTAAAACCATGCACATCTGTTAACCCAATCGTCCAGACAGCACATGTACAAGTTCTGTGTCCTTATCTGAACTGTCCATTATTCGGTCATCTCTTACATCTCGGACATACATGCCTCTCCAGAAGTATTGAAACATCGAGGCCAATTTTTTTATCTTCTGCTGAAATCATTTGGGTTTGACATTACAAGATGAATATTAGACAATAGATCAACATTTCAGCTTTTATTTCCAGGTATTTACATCTGGATCTGATACACAGTTCAGAAGAAGCACCTTTCATCTGAAACCACCCATTTATCTGGTGAGCAAAAGTAATGGAACAGATAAATTTGAAATAGATTGAAGTGAATAAAACTTAATATTTAGTTGCAAATGTTTCGTAAGAAATGCGTCAAGTCTGCGACCCACAGACATCCAAAATTGTTCTTTATAATACTTTCCCAGGTTCTCAGCACAGCCTGTTTCATGTGGTGTTTGTTTTAGAGAATTATTCCTCTTTAGCTGTTAAAATGCATATTCTAAGGTTTAAGTCTAAAAATTAATAAATCCAGTCTAAAACCTTCCACTTCTTGCCCCTGATGAACTCTTTTGTACTTTTGGTAGTATGTTTTGGGTCATTATCTTGCTACCTAGTGAAGGATCTACAATTGTTTGTGTGAAAATATGTTCCTTTAGAGTTTTAAGTTCAATATATAATAATGTGTATGAAATTATCGTAGAAGATTAATAAGCCTCTCATAAGAAGCCAAGCAAGTCCAAGCCATGAGACTACCTCCACTGTGCTTTACAGATGTGGTTCCGCTGGTGTGTTTGGGACCATGAGAAGATTCTTTTTTGCTCCATTACGTTGGTAAAGGTCACATTGTCTCTTAAAAACTTTATCACAGAATTCCTGAGGCTTGTTCCTAGTCTAGCTGTAACAGGGTATACTAGAGTTAGCTTTCTTTTTCAGAACATTCCAAACAATTGTACTGTAACCAGTCACAATAAAACCCAGCTGACAGTCACATGTTCGAATAAATTTGCTCACTGGAGAAAATTGGGTGGTTTCAGATAAAATGTGCTTTTATAATTACACGGAAATAAAGCTGAAATGTTGATCTGTTGTCTAATATTCATCTTGTAATGTCAAACCCAAGTGACCTCACAGTTCCAACACATTTGGTGGGGTATTTATCATACATGCCCTCCGAAACACCTGACAGGTTTCCTTCCACTTAAACTGGACATAAGGAATAATATTTCTTTAGGTTCTTTAAATGTTTGAGCAAAAATTGAAACAGGAATTGTTTGACTCGTTGCTGTGCAGAGAGATGTTCTGATGAAATGTTTTATCCGTTTAATGCTAAAACCATAATAATTATAATGGACTTGTTTGGCAATGTTTATAAAGTAATAAAATATAGCATTATTTGAGCAGACCGTAGCATGTTTAAGGGTGTCAACAGGTTCCCTTAATCAAAGCACCGAACTCTTAACAGCTCCCCGGGCACAATAGCTAGGGCTGTGTATCGCAATGTGCACGTGTGCTCACTAGTTTTTGTTTACTAGTGTGTGTAAATGTGTGTTTAACTGCACGGATTGGATTTAATACGGAGGATTCATTCCTTTATGTGTAAAAAGCACAGTAATGAAAATAATATTCTTCATCTTATAAAAGCTTTGAAGGTGCCAGAAGTAATAATAATAAAATAATAATTGAATCTTCTCATGAGTTTGAATTTCAGGTGTTGCTATCGACCTGAAGGAGAGATAACGTTGTGTTGTGTTGTGTTTTATAAATGCTGGTTTTATAAATTAATGGAACAACCACCAGACAAAGTGTGAACATGTTGTGCCTATTACTGAACAAATATTAAGAAAGGGTTTTTGGATCTGGGGTTTAGGGACGCTAATGTTGACTGTGAGTTGAGTCACCACCATTGCCACTGGATTGACCACTGCATTGGACTGTAGGTCCCAAACCCGGGTAAATGGGAAATTTGCATCATGAAAACTATGCCAAATCAATAACGAGGCTCGAGGCGGTGTTTTTATGGAGAAGGTTGCAGGTCTTTCTCCAGCCCCATAGTGCTTCGGGAAATTGTGTATCTACGGGACAATTTCACATCAATCAATCTAGTGCATGTTTTTGGGCTGTGGGAGGAAACATGCATGCAAACTCCATGCAGAAAGCCTCCGGGCTGAAAATAGGACTGGAAATAGTGAGTCGACAGTGCTAAGCCACTATACTGAAAGCAATCAGTGTCATTAGTTAACTAAATATATTTTATTCATTTTAACAGACCTGCACACAGTTTATCATGCACTCTGACTCCACGTGTGACACAAACGGCTCATAATTTAATGGAAAATATTTATTTTCTGCTGAGATTAGAATTGCAGGGCACTTTTCCTGATAGGTGTGTCTCCGATTGGCGGTCTGAGCTTTCATGTATCAAGAGATCAGTCGTTCCGCTCTGTTCAGATCAAACAATGACTTCTTTGTAGGGTATTGGTGAACAAATGAATCATTGACATCCCTAGCGTAGAAAGCGCGGTATAGTCATGTAATCATTGTGTTTATGATTATGTTGCAAAGTAAATTGACCTTCTAGACAAGTAAATAAATAACACATTATTCTGACACCTTTTTATGAGAATTTAGTCCACACTAGATCGTTTGTGGGATCGTACCATACAGGCCAGTCTTCTGAGCTTCAATGAGCCTTGGTACCAGTTAACCCTCATTCCTTGGACAACTTTTATTAATACTAAACACTGCAGTATCACTCAAACCTGCTCAAATGCTTCCAATCGCCAATCATTTTTTAACATACTGCCGTATAATGCTCACCAACAAACACCTGTATATAACTGACCAACGCCAAGTCCTGTGATGACTATCAGTGGCCGGTGTATATACTTTTGACACAATGTATTAAAACAAACTATAATACATTTTGTCAGACAAATCTATATGTTTACAAAAAACAGCTGCAGATTTCGTTTGAATCGAGAATCCAGAACATGTGCATGAACTGCTATTATTCACTCTGCTGTTGACATTGGTGACCGAGAGGCCTTTTATTACTTAAAACGTTCCACAAACATTAACGTGGACTACCCTCCAACATGTGCGCGGGATCTCCCACTGTGGACACTTGAAGCTGTTTTATGGTTTTAGTTTGCACTGCCTAATTGAAGGTATTAGCAAAATAAATGATTGTGGGCTTACGGCACGGCATCTAAAGCATCATGTTTTACACAAGGTTGGCTTATGAAGCTTTACCTTTAATTCCATCTGCCCCTTTGCAAAATGAAAAAAGGGACATTCATAAGCCGTTCATTATCTGGAACGAGGTTAAAATGTAGCCAGGCTGTGGTTATAATAGCGTGTTGACTTCAATTTTAATCTGACTTTAGGATTGTGCATGTGTGCATGTGTTTAAATGTACGTATGTGGTTATAAGCTTGGATAAGTCTTGTTACCTGATGACAGACTATATTTACAGATTATATCTTTGGTAAGCAGGTTACATTTTCATTTGATAGTGATTATAGATCAGCGATATAAATGTGATCACTGTTAATAAAGGTCATCTGTATAAGAGTATTTACTCTCTCATTAGCTCTCATGATCTGGATCTGGAAATACATTCTAGAAAGGCAGGTGACTAAACAACTAATAACAGTTGAGATCATTTATAGCACGAGTTTCCGCTTTATATTGTATTTATAAAGCAATAAATTCTCTTTTCTTAATAGTATATGTGTTCTCTCTGTGTGTGTATAGTTTGAAATATTTGGAGACATTATAGTATGTCGCCAAGTACTAGATATACAAAGAATATTACTTAGTGCAGTTGTGTATCAAATTAAACAACAGAAATGTACATCAAGTATAAACACAGAATAACAAACAGGACAGCAAAATGTAAAATTCCTAAAACATTAAAAAGGTCTGTGCTGAAGCTTTTAACATTTTTTTAGAATTTCCAAACATAATTAGGTTGCCAGCTATGGCTTAAGGTCACGTCTGAAGTGCCCTTGAGCAAGGCACCGAACCCCTAAGTGCACGGATTAGTTTAAACACAGAGGAATCATTTAGCTGTGTGTATAAAATGACAGGTAAAGTATGAAAATACAGAATTTACTGCATTTTAGAAAGAGTCCAAACATTCTTGTGAATGAGGTTTGTACGTTATTGTTCTGTTTAATTTAGAATTGAATCCTGCATCTCAGAGAGGAAATGGGTGGGGATTAGTGGAGGGTTGATTTGTGGTTCATTCATTTTCAGAAGAACATCTATTTTCTCTTTGTGACTCGGCTGTTTCTGATTGGAACTCTTCCTATATAAGCAAAATAAGTTTGAGGCCAACAGCATTTATTGACCAATTACTCATTTATCAGTAATCGGTCACTTACTGGTAACAAACCAACAGGAAGTAAGATGCCGCAGATGCATTTATTTCTGTACCGTTCTCTTGCTGAATCCCACTCTTCAGTTCAACAGTCTGTGAAAGATGTTCTGCACTTATGCTACAGTCGAACGTCACGTTTTATATTTCAAAATGAATCATTAAAGTATGTACGTTCTGTAAATAGATTTGTTTTGTCTGGTTTAATTTTAATTCAAGTCTATTTACCCATGTTGTAGGATTTACACAAACATAAACCAGTATAATCAGTAAGCTGAAGTGTTTCAGGCTGGACAATAGAAACCACAGTTCCCACAGACCACTCCAGCTTTGATTCCTTCTTCATTTGTATGTTGATTAGTAAGTGACAAACATTATCTAGGAATGTACACAATCATAACCATCACTTGATTTCCAATACGTTGTCCATATCTGTACCACGGAGTGAAATATAATCACATGGACCAGGCCTGAGAGAAAAAGGTCCTGAAAACTCCACACATGTGGGTTCGCTTATTTATGGCTCTCCTACTAATCAGATTATAGACCAGCTTTAGTGGCCTTTAACTCTACACCAATCTTTACTGCTTCCAGGCACAAAACAATAAAAGCCCGTGCTAAAAGGTTAGCATTTTTCACATAATGTAACTCGATAATGTGGTTTGAGAGGTGCGTTCTAAAATAATGAATCAGCATACAGTCAACTGAGTGAATCTTTTATTTTTAAAAAGTGTTTTATTAGTGACCTATGGCAATATCAGATTTTCAGATCATTACATTAAACTATGTTTACAATACAAAAATAAAAAACGACCCTTTGGATTCTCTTTCACGTGTATTAGAAGCTGCATTTTTGATAAACTGGTGTTTCAATGGCCAGTTTGATTTCTTTTTGCATTTGTTCTAAGAGTATTACGAGCCCGGTTTACATGATTTCATCAAGCAGTTTGGAACGAGCTTTTAAAATGTACACATAAAGTCTTTGTATCATTGTTTAACATAGTCGCTGAAATGGCAGCTATACAATAATTAAAACTCCAAAATTGACATTACATTTATATCATTTACGATAGTATGTACAGTTTTGAACCTGTATCTTGTGTTAATATTATCATATGAACTGATTGTTCACAGTTTATGTGTTCAGTCATTCATTTCTCATCAATCCTGAAATAAATTGCACTTTTCAGTCACATTGAGTCGTATTAAAGCTTAATTTACGGATTATAGTATTAAATTGAACATAGTAAATAGTTAAGAGTTGCTATACGTTTGACTGTTTACTATGTTCGTACTATAGTTTATGAATAAAGCATTTATACGACTGAGAAAACTTGTTGCAAAGACCGTCCGTGTGGGCTTAAGTCGTCAATGGAACAATAGATCTGATGCTAAAATGCAAGTAGAAACTAGTTTTAATTCAACAAATGCGTGTCTTTTAAAAAAGCAAACAAATGCCTCATCCTTAGTGATCCATGACTGGTATGCACATGTATTAAAGATCGAAAAATTATAGTCACCATCCAGAAATGAAAATAGAAGTGTATTTGAAACTATTTTAAAATGGATTAAATATGATTTGAAAAGGCTGAACTGGTCATAGACTTTAAGATCAAATACGTTTTGGTTGGAAACCATTTATTACAATATTGCAATACAATATTACAATATAATATTATAATAGATTAGACTGCTACATGGCATCTGAATATGAGCTAATTGTATTTGAATATAAATAAATATTTTAGATGGTCCAGGGCATGACATGGCAACACAGCAGTCTTAATTTCTTCTACGAAAAGAGTCATTCTACAGTACATCCTATTAAATAATTCATCATTTATATAAGCGTTATATGAAAAGATAAAGAACTGGTAATATATGGTTTAAGTAAACTAAAGAATTTGAAATGGCATATTCTATTTTTTTTATTTTAAAAGGGATTGTTTTATTTAGTAGAGATGAATAAAACATATTCAGTAAGCACTACAGACCCAGGGATCTTTGGTTATTCACTAGAAGTGGTTTGTCGTCTTGGTGTAGCAGATTTTATTGTCCGCTGCATAATTTCAGATTAAAGTCTTTAGGTTCTTATGATGTTCTTATGATTTTTTTTCTGGCACTCCTTTTTCATTTTGCTTGCAAATACATGCCAACAAAAATGTGTATATTTTGCCCCAAGTGCAATTAAAAGTCTGGCATTTTGATGCACTGGAACCCATCCAGAGTGTATTCCCATTTCACCCCTAGTGTGTACGAGTTTGTGCTGCCCCACCACACAGAATTACAATCAAGCACTCACTGACAATGAGTGAATCAGAACCTGATTTCTTCCTGAAATATCCGAAATACTTGAGCGCACCATGATAAGTTAACCAGGAGTTTTTGAGTGACCCATGTGATCTGGATTGTTGAGAGACTTGGATGGTAGCTGGTGATGAATGTAAATGGAGGATGTAAATGCTTTCTTCTCTTCTGCCAGCTGTACCAGACAGGATCTGGAGATCTGCTGATCTGCTCTGGTGTTTCATCGTTCACAGCATTAAAGCTTTTCTGATCCTTCTGATCTGTATCTAATCAGTGTCGAGACTGAATCTGTGTCATGTTGAGTAATTATCATTCACAATGGAACATTAGACACACACGAGGAACATTAAGTTTAATAACCATCACTGTTCTGGAAAGACGGAGACCTGGCTGGCCAAAAACCATTAGGGATCTCGTTGTCGACACTGGCCAGTTGTCTTTGCCTAATTGTATATTTATTTTAATATAATGAATATTTATTTTTACTTGTATTATACATGATGAGATTTTATATAGTCAGATAATTAACTCAAAGATATGTATACCTTATAAATATCCATTCATAATAATATCATTTGCATTGTGTCTTTTTATTTAGAAAGGATTTTGGTTTATCTATAAATAATCAATTTCATGAATTTACCTAATTCACCTAGTGGTTGTAGTGCTAAATTAAAAATCAAACTTAAAACTTCCACTGTTAAGCCCTGGAGCAAGGCCCTTAAGCCTCAGTCACTTCGAATGT
>JAOTRQ010050703.1:0-15295 GCA_028565875.1 Hoplisoma paleatum
TCGATTATTAGTCGATTAGTTGAAGTAAATGACGACCTCTGGTCGACCAACAAAATCCTTGGTTGTGGACAGCCCTACAATCTAGTTTAGTTTGAGTGCAAATGGTCATTATGTAAAGCCATTAGTAGATTAAAAAATAAAGATTGAAGGGCCTTACTCAACGACCCAAAAGCAGCTTGATCACTAGTATTCTGATCACTAGTCCAGTGCCATAACCACTAAGTTGGCAGCTTTTCAAAAACAAAATAATAAAAACAACCAAAGCATTACAATAACAACCAAAGCCTTCCTCTCATATGTGTGTGTATACTCTGGGGAGGTTTAGCTACACATCACACCCACTAAAAAGCAACCACTTACAAAGTCACACAGAAGTTATGAAGATCATCATCCACATGATTTAAAATTGCACGACTTGCTAAACTGATTGGGAATTATGTACTCATATGCTGCATCCAGCCCAGAGCAGAGTCACTAGGGTGTGAATGGAATTTACAAGACAGATTTGATGTCAACCTAACGTTAGGTGTCATGTACAGGAAACATCCTAACAAGCCCGAGCATGAACAGAGCAGATATTAAAATGTAGCACTGATCTTGTGCTTGGTAGAGCAGTGCGTGTCCATTCACACCATTCAAGCAAATTCAGATACTAAAATGGCTTTAGGTGTGAATGTGTTCGTGTCCCTGTGATTAACCTACCCAGAGTGTTCAGTGGATAATCTCCGGCACCCTCTGCAACTCTGATTAGGATTAGCAGTGACCGAGTGAGTGAGGCTGTCACAAAACATCAAGATCCTCGAAACACCAGCAATAAAAAAAGGAAACCCAGAACACACCAGAGATGACTCTGAACACGCTGGACAAGTATTTCATCAACTGGCGTTGCTAGCACCCAGCATAAATTTACATATAAACCCTTCTTTGGAATTGCGATGGCTAAAAAGAGCCGTGAAGGGAGGATAAATTGTGCCAGCATCTATGCTGTGAGCAGCCAATCATCAGGCTGCCAACAGAGGAGCTGGCAAATCTCTTCGGAGAAAGCTTTGATATAATAGAACCACCGGAATCTTATAATATTAATCGTATATATTTGGCAAGACTTACTAGTTTAATTATTTAGATAATACAATTTCAAATTACTTCAAATGACTTCCGGACTTAGAATGCCACAAGGGTAAAAATTCCCAGGCAAGAAAGAACTATGAATCTCTAAAATTGGTTCACTAAACGCAAAGGTTCAAGTTGAAATAAATTAGCATTAATATACGTTCATTATCATCATCGAAACGCTTGATTTCCTTCAAGCATTCATCTCAATACACAGAAACATGGACTAGGTTAAAGCAGCTCTGTTTTTTGCCCAGCAACCCCCACCCTCTTGGTATCAAACATGTGGAAAAAATACGAAACCAGTCAAGTGGGGTGTAAAAAATGTCACAGAGAAAGAATAGCAGCTAAGTACAATGCCAATTGTGTCAAATACATCACATGCATTAAAAGCATCATACATTAAAGCCTTATGGTCAGTTTTACAATGCTAACAGCAACAACCCACCAACCGTGCTAATAAACCCCATTCACCTGACCCTGAAGGAACCGGTACTAAGATAAGTGCTAAGAGAATGGAGCTCACTTTCTAAACGAACACCACCAACACAGCTCTGAAGGTTAGGGTTGTATGGTACCCATGTGTAGGTGGCTGGATTTGTACATAATAACACATGTACACTTCATGTGCTCCCAGAGGGGAAAAACATATTTAGCTCAGCTGGAGGTAAAGACTGCATTTCAGATGTCGGTACAACACTTCTCTTCCACTTGCAGGGTCTGAAGTGCCTGTGCTACAATATGTAACATGACATGACAGCCAATTATGTCTAACAGAAAGGTTAGTTTAAAATAAGCAAGAGTTGTTCTGTTCTGTTGCTTCTACCGTGTCGAGAGAAAAAAAATACCTTGCTATGTTTGGGTCGATTGACCAATGTTCCAATTTCTGCTTTATTTAAAACAAACTGTTGTTCTGGCGATTAAGTCACTACTTTCAATGGTAGTAGCACATAGCTCAAGCTGAGCAAAGTCATGTTTGCTGGTTGGTTGATATATTATGTATGGAAAACATTCTCAAATGATTTGTGCTGAAATCCATCCTTGTAGACCAAGAACATGTTGTGGTTCACACCTAAAAATGGTTAGAACAACAACTCTGATGCTACAGACTAAACTGAGCACCTCCTCAAATGGTTGTCCAATGGATCCTCCTCTACGCACACACACATGACCTAGATACCACAACATCCCTTTATTGAATGGGTCAATAAAGTCAGTCCTAGATGCTGCATATTGCTGGTTCCTCTGAATATTAGCTGCCACTCATAATCAAGTTTTGTTTTTTTAGATCATAGCAAAGCTCCTATACAAGCGTGATAAGTGGTTGACTTGGAGATTAGAAAACCACAACAGAGTGTAAATTTTTACAACAATGTTTTGCTCCTGAGCTCCCTACCCTGTGTGAAAGCGTTTTGAAAGCGCTCTATTCGAGTAGCTTATGAATCAAACAGCGGAAATGCAGGGAGCCCAGAACAAAGAAACATCTCTGTCCCTCACATCTTTTCCCCTCCAGTCTCATGACAACCAAAAAAAAAAACCTTTGACATCTGCTTCTCAAACTCATCACCTAGTGATCATTGGATGTGTCTTTCCCTCAAAATTCATATTTAAATAAGGTACGTGCTAGAACATAACGATTGAGGAATGGCACAAAATAAGAAAGAAAATAAATAAATACAAAAATGCTAGAGTTCTCGGGGTAGCTTTCTGGTTTGGAAATTGTCAGGATATTCCCCTTGCGTGACTCAAACAGCTCACATGCAGGAGTGTAATGTCAATACTGGCTGAATTTTTGCCACAGCCATGGGCTACAATTATCAGGCACCACGCAGTTTGACAAAAAAAAACTCTGTGCTTTGATGTGCTAATTTTATAGCAGAATGTTCCTCCTTGCTTAGCATATTTAAAGCCAATCACAACATAAAGCTAGTTTGATGAAGATGGCATAATACACACAATGTAAGTAAACAAACTCATGATCACCAAAAGCACCAGCACACTGATAAACCAAAACCTTGTGGAAAGTAAGAAAATATGAAGGGAAGGGAAAAGATGCAGAGGATTATGATGACTATGATTAATAAATTCATAACATTGCCAACTTTAAATGCTAAACTTTACTGTTGCTAATTATTCCAGTAAAAAGCAAAGCATTTCCACAAAACCAGTCCCATGCATATGATGATTTTTACTTACACCTTTGATAGAGCTTACACATTCTCCTCAGTTATAAAATTAAGTTATTTTAAAAGACTACCGTCTTTATCTCATAAGCAGTGATGGAAAAAAAGCATTAAAAAAATATCAGAATTACTAACATGGTTTTATTTGTCATGAGTAATCAAACTAAATGCTGCTTCTATTGCTCCAACAAATGTTCCTATTACTGACGGTAAAATTAATAAATAAATAAAGTTACTTTATTAAAGCTGTTTTGATCGGGTACGCTCTTTAAGCCAGGAACTGTGATGCCATATATAGGCTAAACTATCGTAATGAGCAGTCTCGATAACTAAACAACTACTGTCTATATCGTGAAGGTTCTAGTGACCACCTCAAGTGTGAAGCGTTTCGCTGTTACACTAAGCACTGTGCCATTCAAAACAATGAGACAAGGCAGCACCATGTATTAGCGTTTTAAATCATTTCTAATGAAAACTTCACTTAGAAGCTCAGACTGGCACACAATGTTTTATATTAAAGCTCAGTAAAAAAGTGGGCACATAAATATGTATTTTGTCTATTTCTTTAAGACTTGAGCTGTCAGTGGCAGCTTGTTAGGTTATAAAAAATATCTTTTCTATTAGGAACCGCTATTTAAATAAATGTCGTACCTGTTGACACCAAGTAATGCAATAAATTTCCACAGTAAATACTTAGTTCTATGATACAGTAATGCAAACACATTTGAGAAGTAATTAGCAAACTAGTAGCTTTGTTGTTCAAAAATGCACACTCAAACACTCATACTACAGAGTCTACAGAGTTTTTTTAAAACAGACTCAGAATAAAATGTGTGCACGTGAGACCTAGTCAGATGCACACAAATAAATTCATATGCAATATAGTGTAAAAAACTCTTTCTAATTTATCGATATTTGTGATCCGCGGATTAGGTGCAACTTTCATAGCCACTGCAGGCCAATTAAACAAGACAATGGGTGATGAACAAAGTGAAATAAATATGGAACATCATATTGAAAAGATGACCAATTCTGAACACCTGAAGCAGTAAACTTTTCCAGCAATCTCCAAGGAATCCATGACATTCATTAATGAAAATGTTAGCAAGACAAAAAGAATCTTGGCATTATCAGACTTTTGTGCCTTTGGAGGTCATAAAAGCTATTAATTGGCCACGTGTGCTGATTAACGTGGCGAGGGTATGGAAAAAGACCGGGCATCTACACTACATAAACACGATCTAATCATTAATCAACTGACAAAGCCACATTTTCTTTGAGTTAGAGCAGACATTGCAAGTACAGGCCATAAATAATATTTACAAGGTGCACATGTGCACGAAGCAGCCACACAGAGACACTATTAGAGGTGGATCGATAAATTATCCACCCAGCAAACAGTTGAGAAAAAGGAGAGAAGAAAAGATAAACTTGTATAGGCTCAACAAATTTATTGACTCTGAAAGAATGCTCGAGGGTGCTACGGGTCTGCGGTAAAAAAAACCCTACTGCTTACCCAGAGAAGAAAAAAGAGGGGAATTGAATAGGATTCTAATAGGACATCAAAGGCAGGATATTCAGACACTAAGTCGGCAGTTACAAAAGATTTCATCTTAAACCATTCAAACAATAGCATGAGGTTGCACAACATGCCAGCATCCTCCTGAATCAACCGAATATACTTAAACTGTCACGGACACTTTTATACAAATGTATAATGCTTCTGGTAGATTTGGAAATTGTGGTGAACACAGTGAATGCTGGGATAGTTTTCAACCATGAGAAAGCATCTAAAGCGCCATCATTGTATAAATTTATACTTTAGTGAAAGCAGTGTAGTTGCACTGCTTGTTCTAAATGTTCTAACAACATAGCCAAACAACACTGACCGCATGGAGTACATACCACAAAAAGGAGCACAATAGGCATCAAAACAATAGTGTGTTCTTGTAATTTAAGGTATTCGCTCTCAGGATATGTTGTTTTGTTTATGATCAAACATTTAAAATCAATCGTTGCTCATTATCGATCAGCTAAATCTACATCAAGGACTTTTCATCAACAGCAACAGAACCCTCAGAAACTCATTGCCCTCTAGCGTTGCGGCTGTGAATTATTATGTAGTGCATATGACCAGAACTATAAGAAAAAACTATGACGCACAAATATAAATGAACCTTTTTCCTCAAGCAAGTGTCTTAATAAGTGTTGTCTATGTATAAAGCTAACCAGACAAACCATATATTTCCAAACGTGTTGTATGTAGATTTCATCTTTTTGATGAATGTTTTTAAATGGTATTTTAACCTTATCAAAGTGACGAAGGCTTGAATGTGCCCCTCCATGAACATTTATATTATAAAATGCTTTGATAAGTTTGCTGTGAAAAACTTCGAGGTCATTCTACCCTGCTAAAAGACCTTCAAGGCAAAGTGAAGCAACAATTGCAAACAAAATCATTTCATTTCAAAGGAGCTAGCTGACCAGACAAATGCTCTTTTTAATGAAAAGTCACTAAAAATCTTGTAGAGAACCTTGGATGTCTTTGTATTTCAGATTTCATTCCCAAATAAGGCTCACAGAAAGATAACCAGCGAGGCAGTATGGAAATAAAAGGACATTCATCTATTTGATTAGGTTTGACTCGTATAGTATTTGTGCCATTAATGACATGCTATAGTATTATGTTACGATTAAGAAAATGTAATCAATCAAATGGAGTAATTTCAGCTACAGTAATGTTCAAAGCTGCTAGGAAGGTTGCCGGGTTGGTTATGAAAAGCATAATGGTTATGTAGCAGCTGCGGCGATATACAGAATGTCAGATCTCTGTTTCAGTCACTACAATCACGCACCACATGATTTGATTAGCCTAAAGCTTTATTATTGTAAATGATTTTATCTTTTCAAATGGTGGTAATGTATGTGAACTGCAAGTTTTAGAACCTGCTGATAGTTTTTCCCCCACCATTTAATATAAGACTCCAGACATCTTTTGGGGCCTGTGTAGTGGTATATCAGAACTCTTCTAAGAGCAATTTATATGTTGGGTCTTGAAATGTGCAAACACCTCTCTCACTCGAGGCTCATGCCATTATTAATTGGTGTCTGCTAATTAACATGAAAGATGAAAAGAAAAGATAGGAAGATGGTTTTGGAACAGGACATCCTACGTGCCTAGGGTCAGGTAGCCCCAAACATTGTACAGATGGAAAGAAGGGCGAGATTAAATTGTAAGCATATTCTAGGCATGAGAACAAGCAGTGACTGTAGTCTCCATCAGCATTAATTAAGCCTAATGCAAGCGTATGACAGAACTCGCAAGCAGTCTGTGGTACGCTGCAAATGGCTTCATCACCACTACCACCTGCTGCTAAAACGCCTTCAATAAGGCTGATGGTAGGGGAGGGGGAATTCAAATAAAACTTGTAGGGCAAAGAAAATGCAGCAAAAACATCCAGAATGTGAAGGGTAGTTGGTAGGCAAAGAAGATAGAATTAAAAAAATGTCTCACAGGCTTTTAAAGTGAGTTGCACCATGACTTTTGTCAAGACGCTATTATGGAATAAACGAGCAAAGAAGGCGCTTGGAAACAAATTACCGAATTAATTGAAATATCTACAGTGCAGACACAAGTCATTAAGCAAGGCGCAAACGGGGAGTGGATGTATACCCTCCTGTGGAGATCGGATGCGCCTGCCCTCCCCTCTCTTGATTTTGGAGGTAAATAATTACAATGGGTCGAGACGGTGACAGATAATGGCTCCTTAGTAACAACAGAGTAAATGGACGAGATGCTCCCTGCAATCTTGTACCGTGATCAGTCTTATGAGTCAAAGATGGTCAGTGCAGCCCAGCTCTCACAACTTGCGCAGGATTCCGTAGAAACAAATGATTCTTTCATGTCCCAAAATCCAAATTGGACAAGAAGATGAGACAAAGAACTCTCAGACTTTCTAGCAAGTAATTAGCAGGAACAGCAGAGTAAAGCTGATGAGTACAACAGATCAGGTGAGGCGCTTACTTTAACCAGTGAGACTCATGACAGCATCCAGCTGCACCAAGTCTCTAGAATGTCCTTTCACACAGAAATGCAGACAGCGCGCGTTTTACCCTGTACACTATCTGCCACGGCCTTTCAACCCCACTCACATTGAGACATGTCCTAGAATTGGACAGACAAGAGCATGAACAGAGGGAGCAGCCTCCGTAGAAGCTGATGCTACGTGGGCAGCAGACGTGAGTGCTAAACGACATTTTGTATCTATTTTTTTTTCTCCCACAGATCTGCAGAGCGTTAGCAACGACAACCACCCAGAAATGTCAATGCTGATGAATATTTCATAGCTGTTGTGTCCAGGTATCATTTAAGGATATATTAAAAGCTGAGCTAATTGTTGTTAATGGTATACTGTCATGTCCTATTATTCTTTCTATCAGTGGAGGCAGGGGGTTTTATGAGCTAGCTTGGTGTCTATTTAAAATGTGAAAGGCACTTGCAGCCAATTTGGGTGTGTATTCAACCATCATGTACCCATACACCCGTCCGACAATAATTGGAAGAGCATGACCAAAAATACGTCCCAGACCTGAGCACATGTAGCACACTTTCAGGGGTAAGAGTCTTCACAAACAGATGACTACACCAAAAATATTAGCGTTCGATTACATAGTGAATTTCTTTATCCCCTGCTAATGAATCATTTAATAAACGCTACTTACATTTATATATATCTGCGCACTATTTGAGCAGTGACAGCTCAGTAGTTCAGCTACTAAGCTAGTAATCAGCAAGTTGCCTGTTCAAGCCCCTCACAACTACCAAATTGCCACTATATGGTCTAGAGCAAGGACTTTAACTGACGATTGCTCAAAGATTCTGTATAATTACATAGTTATAATGGTGTCGGTTTCGTGCTTGTAGTGTCCATCATTTTCACACTGTATTTTCGGATAGTTTCAATGCACCACACTGGTACTTTCCTGGAGACTTATAGTTTCTCAGACTGATGCTGGAATGTACTGCAGTCAGCAAGGTTTCAGATACCCTTGGCCTTCCTACCAGGACCTCAAGATGAGTGAACGCAACAGTTACTGGTCATATTGCGATATATATTAAAAGTGTCGTATTCCCGGAAGACCTTGGAAGTTTAATAGGGTATATCCTTTTTTGCCAGACAACAGGTTGGCGAATGGCTGACATGGCACTAGGTGCTAACAGGTAGCCATGGTGAGTAGCCACCAGCAGAGGATTGATATGACACAAGCTACGAAAAGTCGACTCGATATGAGAGGACATGAGGACTGTGATTTCTGAAACCTACTAATGGTAGCAACAAGGGAAGAAATAAACCAAGACAAGACACCTGGTGCACCTTCTGGACTTCATTCCCATAAGAATCATCTCACTTAAATGTATCTTTTTCTTTCCTAACATCTGCTTACTTGGGGGAAAGCACAGCTAACTGGCTCTACCAAATCATCTTAATGCAGGTGAACAGTGAAAACTTTGTAATCACATTAGCCTCTCCGGTGACCAGATAAGTAGATTTATATATCGATTTAGATGTGGTTATATTCACTACAGGAAGACATAAACGCTGCGGTGCCTGGGAGAAAACAACAGAAGTGCTACTGCAACTGAAAATGCTGAACGTGTCGCAACACAGTGCATTGAAATGTGTGTAGGCCAGGCAACGTGTCCATGCTAACTTCTGTCCAGCGCCAAAGAGCCAATGAGCTTGCTGGCAACAGAACTGGACATCCTGTTCTCTACAAGATCGTGTGGGTGGACGTGTTTGGTAGATGAGAGCTGTTTTGACAGCATATTAGTGGGTGGTCCTAATGATCTGCCTCAATTTTAGGCGATGCTAAATCATGTGTATGTGTGCTTGAGGAGTCATGGGGCACCAATTTAAGTGATATACAGATGAGCTGCAATAAACCAATCAACTAAAAGTGTGTCGATTACCATTTGCCAAGTTTGATTGGTCCTTGCTGCGTTCATACTTTAACGGGGTGTCCAATTTCATGTCAATGACGTAGAAATGGTTCAAACCAAATTGGTAATAAAGATTGAAAATTATATATTAATTTATTATTATTATTATTAATTAATTTATAATTAAATATAAAAAACCAATAACAGTTACTAAATAATTCCAAAGTAAGCACCTTACAATGTCCACATACGATTGCGCAAATGTACACCATCACTGACTTTTAATTCCGCTTACATAAACTGGGCCTTTTTAATAAATTTGTATTCATCATGATCGGCACACACAATTCAGCATCACACTTTATGACTAAGTCCTAAAGAAATAGATCCTTGTTTGCGTTCATTATACGGCACATGTCCCATAGAAAATTCCTATGTCTGTCCTGACTTGTGCACTAAATACAAAACACTCCTCTGTTGAGAGCCGATTTGTACCCAAGACTGCAATGCACGACGACTGATGCACAACTGTCTTTATGTGCTGCCAAGATCGCAACACATGCAAAATTTATCTGAACACACATCATTTCCAGTCCGGATATAGATAGGCAAAGACATATTGAAGACATCAAAGCGGCTCAAGTGCAAGGCATTGATAGAGAAGTGAATATTTTGATATGCCACCCTGCCACTGGCAAAGTGTGAGACAGGGCCCAGTGACAAGTCTTGGTTGGGTATTGTCCAAAGCCTGGTCAGGTGGTCTAGTTGTACATGGTACAAGAAAGACAATACAATCTACATTGTATGTTTTTCACTGAAATTTATACAGCGAGTTTGAGGGTCAATGCTAAAGCGGAAGCTACCTGAGCACCTGTAAACAGCACAGAGAAAAGACCCAGAACTGGAAGTCGAACCTTCTCGCTGTGAGGTATTGGCCAAACTGGTGACTCTAGAACTAAACTAAACTCATGACTGAATAGCAGATAATAATCAACTAAACATACCAGTCGGTTTAGCCCCACACCCTCACAACATCAAAATTAAGCACATTCTGGTAAGGCACAATGACATCTCAGTGTTGCTATGGTAGCAGGGAATAGAGTAAGCCTAAAAAGAGACTCATCCCCACTCGCCACGGCATAAAATGAACGTTATGCTTTAACATCTAATGAATTTAAACAGTAACTGCTTTCATTTTCTGCAGCTTTACTGGCATGAGAGATAAAAGGTTTTGCTCCAAATTGTCCATGTTTCTCGTCAAAATTGGGCTCATATAAAATGCGGAAATTATTGAATTCATCACCTATATTTTTGCATAGTCACTTGATTAATGATGTAAGGCCAGGAGAACTGGAGCCACGATCAGTTCATGATTATCTTACTTATGACAGATGTGGCATAGGCTTAGTAAACAAGTGGTACTGAGTTATTTGCCGATTCAAGTCCCACTAGCACCAAGTTGCCACAGTTGTGCCCCTGATTGTGCACCAATTGTGAGTCGCTTTGGATATAGGAGTCTACTAAACGCTTAAAATGTGAATGCAAATAATCCCACTCAAACACATTTGTTCACATGCAAATGTAAGGCTCATTTATTTATATGTGAAAAACACTACGTTGATTGTGCGGCATTCATCTACCATGTGAATTCCTTAGTGAGAAAAGTCATGCCCCACTAAAAGCATCAGATGCTCCCTCATTATTCAGTCCAAACACCATTCAAACAGAAGGAACTTTACCTTACAGTGCAAGGTTACCTTAAGACAATGGTCATGAAATGCAATTTTTATTGACAAACTGGTGGGGTCAAAACTTGTTATTTTGAGTATAGGAGGAAGTCATTGTTGCTCATCTTTATTGGCACGGGGGTAGGTGGGGGAGCTTTAAAACTCATCATTATGGAGAAGATAGTTAAAAACCTTTCCTGACTGATGTAGTTGAAATCTCTTCCTGACAGTGTTTTGTTTGTCTCATCATAATTTGCTCGATTTGGATTCCATAATTTTTGGAAAAATTCAACTTTACCGATGGCTTATTAAAATGAGCTCCAACACTCGGTCGGACCAATGTATCAATCAGGTAAAATGATTAATAAAAAGAAGGCACTTATTTTTTCCACATAAATAAGCTTAAAGAGCTGTAACTATGAAGATAAAAGCAGAGCTTTTCCTTCAGATTTGTAGCATCTGAGTGTTTGTATTCTTACCGGCCAGTAAGAAGGTGATAAGGCATG
Organism: Hoplisoma paleatum; assembly: GCA_028565875.1. Taxonomy (NCBI): domain Eukaryota; kingdom Metazoa; phylum Chordata; class Actinopteri; order Siluriformes; family Callichthyidae; genus Hoplisoma; species Hoplisoma paleatum. The sequence continues at coordinate 11,468 of JAOTRQ010050703.1, forward strand.
TCTCTTTGGGCATGTAGAGCTTGAGTCTGGAACCGCTAAACACATACTCCACCACGGCCTCAGAACGGCCAACTCTCTGTAGGAATGGTAGGAACTGTTTGGCTTTCTGGGCATCCTGTATAAAGAGAAAAAAGGAAGAGTATTGATTAAGCCTGCAGGTTTTCATTACTGTCGAATGGTAGCAGCAAGGGACTGAGTAAGCAAATATAAAGACACCTGCTGCACCTGGTGGACCCTCTGGATTCGCACGACATAGAACGTAGTTCCTAGATGGCCTTAAATTGTTCAGGCTTTGAGGAATCTTTCCTATTCATACTATCTGCTTACTTTGGTGGTGGCAAATATTGGTTGCACACTAGAGCAGAGATAGACCAATAACACATGTCGATCATACATGGCAAGCTGGAGAATCGTGCCTCAAAGAGGTCAATGTGATTGACCTGAGATGTGAAAAAGTGAATCTCCAGCTAAGCTCTACAAAATCTGGTGGTTATACAAAATGATATTTTATAACAAGACCATCAGTTATTACTACCGATGTATGCAATGCGTATACCAGAAGTTTTACATTAATTGTACATTTTTCCAAGAATTAGCAGTAAGTATTTTATTTATGCATAATGTTATGTATTTGTTTCTATTGTAAGAAAAAATCTACAAAGGATCATGAAAGTATGAATCCAACCATCCATCCTGTGAACAGATGGCTATATTAAAGCAAAACATTAACACTTTATTGAATAATGACCTTTGCATTTTTTTATTGCAGTGGTTCTCAAATTGTGTTCTGTAATTTCATGGTATGATGCTCTTGGGGATCTTACACACAACTCTTCATTTGTCAAACAAGAGCAGAGGGATTTTTTTCTATAGTTTAATTTGAGTGTTTTGATTCTTTTATGTAATTCTGCAAACATTATTAATAAAGTCTGGCTTCTGGCTTTTCTCCAAGTTTGCTCCTTTATTAGTTTGAGCACGCAGTGAAGACATCCCACATTTGCCAGGATGACATGTGGTTAAATCTTACCAAGTGACAGAATTTTAAATATTGGCGGCACGGAGGCTAAGTGAGTAAGAATGTCCTGGCTATGATCCCCCAGTTGTGACAAACCAGAACCTTTCTGTGTGGACTTGTTCACTCTGGTGTCTTTGTGGGTTCCCTTCAGAAGCTCCAGCTTCCTTCGTCTTCCATCCTAAATTGTCCATGAGCGTGGTCGATATAACCTTTAGTTTATACAGGTGTAATGATGAAGCATTTCCTGTCATGACTGTGACCAAACATTACCACAGAATCCTAATAACCAAAAAAGTATTTGGTGGTGCGCTCACTTGGGGCAGCAGTGTCATGGTGGTAGGAGAGCTAGGCTTGTGATAGGAAGGTTGCAAGTTCGACTCCGAGAGTCGGCAGGTCACGACTGAAGTGCCATTGAGCAAAGCACCTAATTCGACCTGCTCACAGCATGCCAGGCACGTGTGCTCATTGCTGCCAACTAGTGTGTGTTCACTTGTGTGTCTCACAATGTGTTTTACTGCACGGATTGGGTTAAATGTGGCAGACTAATTCCTAAGTGTGTACAAAAACAAAACAAAAGCAGTATCTGTTACAAAAGAAAATAAAAGCTTTCTAAATTTAGGCAGGCTGAGCCTGAACTTTGCGAACAGATGGCAAAAGAAAGAAACCGTGGCCAAATTTCCTGTCAATTACGTTGACCTGTTTGAGGCGTGATTTTCCAGCGTGCACGGTGTGATCAACTGATGTATTGTGCAAATTATCAATAAAAGACTTTTCTACAGTTCCACTCAATACTTCTTGTTAGTTAATCTTCTTGCATTTCCTCTTGGGACTAGGTACCATTTAAAAAAGTATTTGCAGTATTAGGATATAGAATCTGCCAGCGGTTTAAGGTAAGAAGCAGTTAGAACCCGAGAGTACGGTGGCTTATTTACAGCCAAGAAGTCTCCTGTACGTCAACCTGGGCAAAAGAAAGAGCCACTGACTCTGGCTGGAAATATTCCACAGCTGTGACCCACGCTAAGAGAATAGTCAGAGTCGAGGGATATAGAAAAAATCCCCACATGTATACACACACGCTATTTCGCATTGCCTATTTTTATGAAATTGCTCATTATAAAAAGCTCTGGCAAGCAGAAGCATAGCACCGAGCAAAACCCCCAGTGCAGAGAGAGCTCCTGATACCACATGAGAGCAAATGCACACAGAGCAAAACGTCGTCAAACAGGCGACATGGACACATAGCAGCAGAGTTATTTCAGGGAGAAAAGAAAAGGGAGGGAACAAAAAGTAATAGGTTTTGCATTTCTTTCTTATTTCTCCAAAATAAGTCATTTCAGAGTCCCTAGTGAAGCTAGAATTGCACTTGAGCTGGCCTATGAGAGGCACAGACAAGCAACCACAATGTCCAAATGCAGGTGCAGTCACCACCCATTTTATATCTTCGTTGAATACGCCGGCAGGAAAATCTCCAGCACCTCCGGGGAATGCTTTTTTTTTTTGCATTCATTAATTTGTATAGCGAACACCGAGCAGACCACTGGGATTTCAACTTTGAGTGCTCAAGCTCTCCTTAGTGGGAAGGAAGCATATTAAACTGCAGTGTATTGAAGACTGGGGGAGTGCTCGTTGTGCTCATTAGTCTTGTAATGTTAGTACAATCAGAACAAGACTTCAAATGTTTTAGCGTTGATGTCTTTTGAAAGCGAGCCTTCTAACAACAGCACAGATAAAGCCAGTTCATTAAAAAGAAAAAAGAAATGTAAGACAGATGGCTGAAAACGAGTGAGATTGTATAAGACAGAACTAGCAGGAAGGGTTAAGACAAAGTCAGAGCCTGTTAAATAAAACTTTAATACTCGGTGTGAAGTGGGAGGAGTCCATCTTTTCTCATTACGCAGCTAACCAACTTTAAAGAGCCAAGTAAAATTTAATCTTCATTTGGTGAGCAGTCCAATCAAGATTCATAGCCGACATGCCAACGGCCCCTGGCACACGTAAACAACTTAGGCCCCACAACGGAGATCGCTTTATTAATGGAGCGCTATATTTAGCAACGATTTCATCAAATTAATGTGGAGGGAAATGGAAACTAGACCTGCCATAAATCTGCCATTGCATGACTCCGGCATCAAGCAAATAGAGGCGGCGAAAACAGTGGTGCGATTTTAGAACTCGGCAGCAGGTCGACCTCTTCTCACAGACGGGAAAAAACATGACATGTACACAGTCTCTCCACTGACTAAAGGCTGATTTACACTTCTGCGTCAAAACGATGGCAGTGAACTGCCTCCGCACAGCCTTTGCGTTGCCCGACCTTGCAAACTATATAACTACAACTCTAAATGAGACAAACCGCAAGAAATCGCCACAAAGGATTGTGCACGAATGTAAATAAAGTAATAGCTCTCTGCGTGCTGTTGACTGCTACTATGTTTAGTTTATGATCCAATATATGAAACCGTTTGTTAAATATTTATGAGCTATCAGCAATGAACTTTCTTGCTAGTCACTAAAACGGGTTGGGGGGGTAAACGTAACAGAACTTTCAGAAGCTCAACTCACCCACTAGAACTAGTTACTCTGTGGTGCATACCGTGTTTCCCCGATAATAAGACACCCCCGATTTTAAGACGTACCAGGGGGTTTCAGGGGGGTCGGCTAATATAAGCCGTACCCCGAAAGTAAGACATATTTATGAGTAAGTCTTATTTTCAAGTCTTATTTTCACTTCCGCGCATACGAATCGCTCACGTGACTTTTGGCACTAATACTCCGCCAGTGCCAAAAGTGTTTCGAGATTCGTACTAATGTGT
>JAOTRQ010050714.1:0-15295 GCA_028565875.1 Hoplisoma paleatum
ATAATTAAGTACATTTTGTTTTGTCGCTAGTATTGGTAAGGCTAAATTATCCAGCTCACTGTTTTACGGTCACTCCCGGTGTCAGTGGTAAATGCGCATAGACGCGGCAGCCCGGCATTAAAGGTAAAACTTCACAAATGTGTATCCCGGTCGAAATGGGATTTGTTTTTTCTTTGGGGTGTCGATTGGTCGATTAGTCTGAGTAAATGACGGCCACTGGTCGACCAACAAAATCCTTGGTCGTGGACAGCCCTATAAATTAGTATTCCCCAGCTGCCAAAGCAAATCTTCAAATCTTAAAATTACCAATATTATAAAGGCACACAGAAAAATCACTTTTTTTTCAGGCACCCTAACCTGATAATGATGAAATGAAACCTGCTTGACTGTAAACAAGTCGCAAGTTGGATTGCATCTAACCATTTGTATAAAATTTCTCTCAGTATACGATGACACCTTGAGTTTCCTCATAGTTTTGATTTTGCCAATACCACTGTTCCATGTACAGTACTTATCCATGTAAGCAGTCAAACTATCCACATGCATTTGGGTACAAAGAAACCATCAACCTATAGTCAATCTACATCACTAACGAGTCTCCCCTCCATTATTTATTAAGTCATAAGTTTCAAACCCTCAGTCATCTCCAAGTCACGCCAAACACAATCATTGACAATTTGGTCTCTTCTTTTTGCTTTACCTGCGTGTTTTTGGACTGTATGAGGAAACCGTAGTATTCAGAGTAAACCCACACAAACTCACAGAAAGGTCCCCTAGAAAGTGTACCCTGGAATCGAACCCGGGACGTCTTGTTGTGAGGCGAAAGTGCTGGACCACTAAGACACCGTACCGCCCCAGTCACCACTCCATGCAGGAGTTGTAGTTACCAACCATAACCTATAGGTTTGTTTACATATGCTAAGTTTAGACCCTGAAAAGTCCCAAAATAAACAGACTTCAGGTTAGATTATGCTGCTGGTGATGTTATAAATATGTATATATTTAAAAATGTTATAAATAACTGTGTGTTCTACAGTTTTGGAAAAATAAATGCATATTCCAGCATTAACTGTACTCCATACACTAAAGCAGAGAGAATTGTATATGATGTGTGGCTGTGTCTCAAATACACATGGACAAGGTCATATGTTTTAGAAGTTTTGTTGTTGTTGTTGTTGTTGTTGTTTTGTATTTACAAAACTAATAAGTAAACAGTGCACCACCAGTACTGTTTTTGTAACTCCTAAGTTATTCGCACTACAAAGTAGGGCAGTATGCGGTTTGGGATACAGCCACTATCTTTCAGCACAGTTAAAAGCACATAAAGTTTTAGCAAACATCCATAACCGAGCATGACGGCGTTATAACGCTTGTTATGGTCGTGACGTGCATCCTGTCACGAGCCATTTCGTGTTAAATAAGCGACCGTTCGGGTGCCTTATTTACCTGTAAGTGCGTGTTGATATAATTGGGGTCTCTGTCCGACGCATCTGTGCTCGGTTTCTGCCTAAGAATCGGATCGAAGGCATCTCGATCCATAAACACGCTGGTTTCAGCTCTCTCCTTTTCCAGTCCCATACTGGTTTCACTGGGGCGCTGCGCGTGTGTGCTGAGCTCTGCTCGCGCTCTTAGTGCATCTGCGGGCACGAGGATTGACTGAGCGCACGCGCGTCTATTATATCGCGCGAGCCACCCGCCTAAAAGCGCTAACGTTGTATATTAGCTACTGTCGAGAAATTAGCTTGAATGTTTCTTCATGCTAATTCATGTGTTAACTGCTGAAGTAATCATTGATTAAACTTACTTATTTACTCAAACTTACTTACTTAAACTGCCTTTTTGTTAAAATAAACAGCTAAACCCCCTGTGGTGGTTGGTTATAGCTTGTTAACTAACTGTTGACCAGCATTAGGTTTTGTCCTGGATGACCAGCTGATCTTAAACAAAACTTTCAGCAAGGTCATGACGAATAAGGCCACATAAGAACAGTTAATAGGAACAAATATGTACAAAATACATGCATACAAGTAATAAAGTAGATTATAATGTGAAGTGATTATAATGGCAGAGCAAATCTCACAGTTCCATTCAAATCGCTTTGTTCTCTACTACAAATTTAGCTCGAGGCCTGCTGGTTTGGAGTTAGTTAACAAGAACTGACGAAACATTATTTGTACGATTACAATGACTCAGTTATTCAACACGTTTTTAACCTCGTCGTGTTTGGAGAATTGTAGCTCGTTGTAAGTTTTAGCTGTCTATAAAAAGTGTAAATAGGAAACTTCCTCTGGACACTGGGGTGGAAGGGCTGAACAGGCTTTTGTGCTGTATGACAGCAAAGCACAGCACAAACAGGGGTTGTAAAAGCAAAGAACTTTGGCTCAGTGAAAACAGACCGATGTGTGAAATCCTCTTGGATTAATAGAGAGCTAGATTTTGTGGGCTAGATTCTGACAGCACCTAAACAGACCTTGTATTTGCCTACGTGTGTTTGTGTTTTATGTGTTTTGCTGTGACCATTTTAAAACTTCAGTAATATGCTTGTGCAGTGTATTATTAGTCTTTGATGACTATTGGAGCTCATTAATGAAAATTCAATCATTCACTTCTGTTCTTCATGTTTTTCTAACAAGCAAATATTTAATCACTGATAAACCATAATAAGATTACATAAATAATAACATTTGTGTTGATCAATTAACATACGCTTTACTCCATATTGTTTCATTAAATTTACAAAAACATTGCCATAAAAAATAGTAGAGATTTTACAATGTTAGTTAAAAACAATAGTTTTATATTTATAAGCAGAGAGCATTGTCAATGACAATGATAAGCAGAAGAGCATTGTCCTCTTCTTTTGCTATTCTTATTTGCTTTTTGACTTGACCTTTTCCTTCATCTTATAAACTTGTAGGCTAGTGGTTGGAGTTTGGCCTTTACCACGCAGCCACTGTGAAGTCCTGGAACAGCACAGCATGTGAAGCAGGCATAGCATATATCCCATCGACAGGTAAAGGGAATAGCACTGATCATCTATTCATCACTGCACCTCTTCAAAGTTGATGTTAGAAGCAAGACAAAAGGCTAGAGGAATGGCTCATGGCGTCTCTAAAAATGCATCTTAAGTAATAATCTAGCAAGCTATCTACTGTTGCTCTGATCATGCCAACAAAAAGCAAAAAGGTTGAATGCTATGTTTCATTGCTGGTGGAAAAAATGAAATAAAACATTGGGTAAAATAAAACATAGACTTTCAGGACAAACCTAAGTCCGTTTTCTGATGTTGTCCTGTATACTTGGTCTCATTGTTGTCTAATGCAGAGACTTCCTCTTGCCTGATACTGATTAAGTCAACTGGATCAGTAATGTCTCCATCAGCTGCGACTTCCTAATTGTACACAATGTGTAATTTTAGAGCAGCTATTAGAATTACATTTTCCTGTTAAAATGGGTGCTTGTTGACCGAATCTGATTGTCACGACTACCGACTAGCTGAGAATACATTATATAACCGTTCCAGATATGAACAATAACCAACATTTAAGCATCTATTAGCACCGATAAACAGTGTACGTGGAAACGAATAATGTTATAAAGTTATGTCTGGGCAACAGCGTGCAATGTTACAGAATGTCCAAAAACATACCGCAACATGATAATATCACTACATACTTCAGCATACTTTGAATAATCATTTTTAATCTAAAACGTTTTCATTATCACATTTAATAGTAATTTTACTTCTAGCAAGAATTTATTTAGATGTGTACATTTGCGTTTTATTAACATCTTTTATTTTAACACATAATATATCTTTTTTTTTGGAATATATAGCAGATTATTGATGCAAAAATATAAGAAAACAAAGTAATTATTTGAAATATTGAGCGACAAGTAATCAAGTAAAGAACAAAAGGTGGGTGCTGTGCTTTCTGTTATTTCCATAAATTTAAAATGGTGTTGTATTACTTCAGTTCACTCATGTAATATATTTCTTGTGTAAAGTTTTCTTATCTACTCAGTCTGAAAGTTCGTATAGCAGTGCATATGGGCATTTTGTTGCAAACAGCCTAGTAAACAGAAACTCTGAATTTCTTTGTTGAATGAGTCCTGACATGTCTGGAAAATCTGTTTAGTGAGATGGTCAAGGGAAAAAAAATCATATGTACATGACACCCCCTCCAACCATTTTCCAGCATAGTTTGCATACATAAAATGTCTGAAAATTGAGTAATTAGACTTGCTGTGGCTCAGTAGTTTGTGCTGTTTTCCTTTGCTGTTCTAATATGTCTGTGTTACATTCCTGCTCTGTTCCATTTGTAAGGGGTCAGTATTTGTAGTTTGGTTTACAGTTTTATGTTTTTTAAAGACTTTTAAGACTTTGTCTAAATATGCTGTACATACAGTATACCAAAAAAATACACATGTTTAAGCCTAATGTTAAGAGAGGTATTGTAAGAAGTCTTGGTGTTGTCCTGGATAATCAACTGACGTTCTCTATTCATGTGGAGGTTTCTCCTCTACAATATCATGAATAACCGGTCTTCCCGCTCGCTGATGCCATTTATATTCTTGAACATCTTATACGTCTCACAGCTAGTCTACTGTAACTCTCTTTAGCCTGTGAGTCCCTTGTCTACCACTAAACACTTGCAGCTCATCCGAAATGCAGCTACTCACCTGGTATTTAACTAACCAAAATACTACCACATCATCCCACAGCTGCACTTTCCTCAATGGTTTTCTGTAGCCGCTTGAGTCCAGTTCAAAACTTTAATGCTGGTCTACAAGGCCAAAAATGGACCAGGGCCAATGTACTGTACCTCCAAGGTCTAATCAAACCCTGCAAAGCACCATGCAACCCCAGTGCTTCTCGCCTTGCTCGACTTGAAGACAAGTATCAAGACTTTTTTTCTGTCTTTTTTTCTTTCTTTTCGCAGAGAAAAGTGATGAAACAAGCTTCCATTGTCGGTAAAAACTTCTGACTCTCTTTGTTTTCCCAAACACTTAAACTAACTCACTAATCTTCTTCCTCTTCAAAAACAAATGCGAAAATGTAAATGTAAATGCTAAGACATGAACTGAAGCATGGCACCAAATCAACCAAAGGAAAAAGTCAAGACATTTTTTAATTCCAGAGCAACTGGGTCAGAGATATAACAGTACAAAGGTATGTGAAACCGCAAGATAAACATGCTTCTGTGATTTATCCTTCAAGTGTTTGCATGAGCTGACAGATTGGTATGAAAAGGCTTTTTACAGGAGACAATATTTTGCAGGATGTAAATGAAACGAATAGGAATAGGATCAAAAAAGAATACTCTTATGATATGAAAAGTGGAAATTGAAGACAGCAAGTGATTAGAAAACCAGACAGTTTACTTGATCACACTCCAAAAATGATTATACACCATAAGATTATACGCTATAAGTATCATTGTAATGATCAATTAAAAATCCTGTCCATGTTAGGTATTGTCATATTTTTTCAGGAATTAATTTATTGTTCACCAAACTGTAATGAAGTGTGTATTCTCTCACCTCATGCACCAAACTTCAGTTCCCTTGTGCATCAGTGAGTCTTAACTACACATAACAACAAGAGCTGTAGTTTTTCTGCTACTAACATAAGCTTTAAGCATAAAATCAACTTGGGACCTGCTTTTCGACAAATATTTATTTAAAGTATTTTTTTCAATTTGTAATTGCAGTTTTGAAATACCTCTAAGAATCAAAGTGATACAGTATTGTTTTTTGCACCACTACATATTGTACATACATATTGAGATCAACTTTGCAGGAAAATGTGCTTCAACCTTTTACTGTTTAAACCCAACAGCGGACAACAGTGCAAATAAAACAGGTAAGAAGCAGAACAGTATTACAACATCCCTGCAGCAGAAGTGTGTAAACAATAGAAGTTTCAGAGGTTATTATGCTCAGACTGATAAGCACAAAGTGAATAAAGGCATAGCTGAAAAAAGTAGCTGGAATGTCTGGTCACATTTTAGCTTGTGCTGTAAAATATTGACTTAGTCTGCATGGTCAGGCAAGCATTGACTTTTTCACATTACCATTATATTTTAAATGACTGCAGATTTTAAAGGCAGTTGACTAGATGTACATGTAAACATATTCATAATGGTTACTGTTAAAGTTGCATGTACAGTAATGCATACTGTTGAAGTTTATTCAGTTAACAATGATATTCTTTATTATTAAGGTTGTTCTTTTTATCTCTCTGCATAAAATTTTCTCTAACCAGAGTTGTGAAACAGAATACACAAATGAACTTTGTGGCAACAGTTTGATCAAGACTGTAACTTTGGCTCATACAAAATGAGTGATTTCTCCTTTAGCCTTTATAGAGCATTTAGCTAAACATAAAGATTATGTCATGTTTTGATCTATGTCTTTAATATGCACTCGACATCGGCACAGTCTTGATAACAGAGAATCAACAACTTTAGTTGAAACAAATTTAATGATTGCAGGCATTTACGGCAGTGTGACTAAAGCACCTAAACTCAATAATAAGACATATGTCAAGTCAAGTCAACTTTATTCATACAGCACTTTTTCCAATATACATTAACTTAAACCAACTTTACAAAATATAGGACAAACAGAAACTCCTGTTGAGCAAGCCGATGGTGACTGTGGCAAGGAAAAACTCCCTGAAAATTACAGGATATGATTAATATATAGGATTAATATGCCTAAGCTTGGTAGAATATCCAGCTAGAAGTCAAACCTAAAAGTCAACCTTAAAATGTCATTTTTTCTATCAGTTTTTGGAACTAGGCAGGTGGTTCCCATCTAGCCAAAAGGGGCTGCCGTGTCCAAACAAACACTCTCTGTGACTCAGTGCTAGGCCTCCTTAGAGTGGAATCCCATACTTAAGTTGGCCTTTAATTAGGCATCACCTCTCTAACGCTACTTTCTCCCTCACACAGCTCCTCTTCTGCCTCCTACAGTAATGCCTTTCTGCTGAGGATATTTTAAGCAAGGCACTCCCCGTTTTTATTTTGCTTCACAAACATCAGCCAAGAGTCTTGATGAGAGCTTGATTTTCTCACTCAGTTCATCGTGTAGGGTGCGGATTCCGAATTCAGTAATCTATACTCAGACGGGAATCTGCTGACTCTCTAAACTCAGTAACACAAATGCATAGGTGAACTGTTTAAAATCGACTCATTTAGCAATGGGTCTGAAATGAGTCCTGTTGATAATGTGTCAAAGTTTTGGAGAATAGATTGGAACATACAGACAATAGTTGTTTGGTAAAATACAAAACTTTCGAGAGTTCTTTAAGTGAAATTAGTAATTTTTGACAAGAACAAAAACACATTTAAAATAAACGAAATAAATAAACAGTGTGGGGGGAAAAAGAAATACCAGAAGCAACACATGGGGAAATGAATTTAAATGAACCACAATTCTGCTCAAAGATACAAAGCTATAAAACACATTGAATAATTTTTCAACCCCCTGGACATGTCGGCAGTCCATCACAAACAAACACACCTAGGGCAATTTTGTATCTTTATTAATCCTTACTGCATGTCTTTGGTTTGTGGGAGGAAAGGCTGGGCTTCAAGAAGAACCCCGCATGGTCACGATGAGAACATAATACTCTACACAGAAAATACCTGAAAAGTAAACCCAGCACATTCTGGCTTTGAAGTAACTGTGCGCTGGCCACAATGATTTAGATACATCAAATAAAATACCTGTCTTAATAAGTGTATACTGACTGCAGTATAATATAAACAAAAGATGGAAATGATGAACACCTTATACATCAATGAAATAGCATAAATGCTATAAATAACCTCACAATGCTAAAATTTGCATCCAAGGTAAATTCTAAAAGAGTTCTGAATGATGTGTCTCAGTGAATAAGCCAAGAATCATCTTGCAAAAAAAATAAACCATTGACCCACCAATGATGTGACAGAACTTTTTGTAAATCATAATTATGTTAATAAAATGTGAAATGTAGATTTGGATTGTATATTATATGGGCTCACCTTAAAAGAAATATGTAAATATGAATAGTACTCAATTTTTAAGAGATGTGAATTTAAAGGTTAATGAGGTTTAACAGAATGCAAGTAATACTGTAGTTAGTGGCATGGCAGCATTGGAAGCAAGTCTCACCAGCAGGTCTGAATGAGGTGTAAATGAGGCAACACATACCAGCACAACCAACAGCCACTTTGTGCTCCAGTAAAGCCCACTTCAACTAAACACGTGTAAATTCCTGTGGTCATCTACATACTGGCAGGCACACGCTCACAATAAAGTTAATGAAGAGGCTTTTTGTTCCAGGTTGAGTTGAAATGCATAATGTGTAGTGATTCTGCTTGCTTAATGTTATGCCTTATTCTCTCTCTCTCTCTCTCTCTCTCTCTCTCTCTCTCTCTCTCTCTCTCTCTATCAACTCTCTCTATATATATATAATATAGCACTGTCTTTACCAGTTGTCCTAGATCAAAATGCCTAGCAATAATGAATGATGGGTTCAAGCATTGAGTGGCAATTGCTTTATACAGATGTAATAGATAGATAGATAGATAGATAGATAGATAGATAGATAGATTATAGATAGAGAGATAGATAGATAGATAGATAGATAGATAGATAGATAGATTAGATAGATAGATAGATTAGATAGGTAGGTAGGTAGGTAGGTAGAGAGGTAGAGAAGTAGAGAGGTAGGTAGGTAGGTAGAGAGGTAGAGAGGTAGGTAGGTAGGTAGGTAGGGAGTGAGGTAGGTAGGTAGGTAGAGAGGTAGTGAGGTAGGTAGGTAGGTAGAGAGGTAGGTAGGTAGGTATTGAGGTAGGTAGGTAAGTAGGTAGAGTGGTAGGTAGGTAGGTAGGTAGGTAGTGTGGTAGGTAGGTAGGTAGAGAGGTTGGTAGGTAGTGAGGTAGGTAGGTAGGTAGTGAGGTAGGTAGGTAGAGAGGTAGGTAGGTAGAGAGGTAGGTAGGTAGGTAGAGAGGTAGGTAGGTAGGAAAGTAGGTAGGTAGAGAGGTAGGTAGGTAGGTAGAGAGGTAGGTAGGTAGGTAGAGAGGTAGGTAGGTAGGTAGAGAGGTAGGTAGGTAGGTAGGTAGGTAGGTAGGTAGAGAGGTAGGTAGGTAGTTAGGTAGGTAGGTAGACACACTCTCTGTAATTAATAATTTGATCCAAAGATAACGAGTGAATGAGCTTCGTGTGGGTGGATCCTCTGATGAGAGCTGAACAACACTACTATCTTTTGTTCCTCGACTTGAGACATAATGAAGATGTGAAAACAGATATCGGAAAAAAGATCACTGCATCCCATTACTAACAGTAAGAAGTAAACAAGATGATTATGGACGAGGACAATGGGCGAGGCGGGGCAATTCAGGAAGTTAACTTTTCCAGTGGTGGCTCGTTAGGAATGTGGCCCTTGTGAAACACAAGTTTCTTTTGTTCCTAAACACTTCTGCGGTTTCTGGTCATTTCTAGGCATAGAATATTTATTAAAGCATCTGTTTAATTCAATGTTTTCTGTTTAGACTTAGAGAAAAGTCGTAGCAATTTCTTGCAAGCTTGTTTTAATTTGATAATATTTCTTTAAAAAATAAATAAATAGATGACTTGACTTAGATATACTACATGGCAGTGATAGCAGTGAAGGTCCTGGGCTGGAGCTCAGAAGGTCACTAGTTCCAGCCCCACTACCACCATCTTTCATTGTAATTGTAAGTCACTTTCGTTAAAGGCGTTTGCTAAAGCCTGGAAATGTAAATACACTATCTAAAATTATTTCAACACACCACTGACTTACCAGTGTACCGACATTTTACTAACAGTATACTTAGATTGGTGAGAAATCTACAAATGTTTGTGACTAGTTGGTATGAAATTATTGTGTGTCACATCCGACTGTGTGTAAACAAGTAATAACATGCCAGGCATCATTCCTGGTACAAACTAAAATATGCAAGAAATTGAGACAAACACACCAAAAACGAGCATATTACAGTGGAACTCATTACATTGTATGGTATTTTTTGGTAGATAACATAACTTTATGGTCTTAATTGTTGAATTTGAAGTCACTCCAAACAGACAAGACACTAGATAAGTTGCATATGGAGTGGGCTGGTAAGAAAGTATTGATATTTTTAGGTTTTGTCTATTATTACACACTGTGTAACATTTGGAATGAATTGATGTTAAACCAAAAAAAGCAGGAATGAAGCCCCATCTGTGGAAGTATAAATAGCTGATTTTTAAAGCCAGTTTGTTCTCAGTAACTACATTCTGATCAGATTAATTTAGATACTCTCTGGCTGGAGAACTGGTGCTTTTAGATCCATTTAAGGGAATGTTTGGATACTCAAGAGTCACAAGAACCTTGCAAACTGAATACCAGCCTCTTTTTGAAAAGGATGGGGACCAAGTAACACAAGCACTGCATTCAGCTTCACAATTTTACTCAATCAATATATAAACATTTCGATTCTGTTCTGTTCATTCTCTTTGGCTTCAATCATCTGCAGTGTCATAGGTTTGGCATAAAACTACTATTACTAAACTCTCAACACAGGTCGCACTGATCTGCATTGTGCCACCACATCCCATTACTTGAATGGCTTGATCCAAACTGTGATAGCTTAGTTAGCTTTCCAAAAAAGACATCTTCCTCTTTACTTAGGTAGCTGACTGTGAAAAAATTAAAACAGCAAGGTCGGTCACTAAGCTTTTTAGGTTTATATTACCCCAGCGTCCAGTCACATCTGACTCTTAGCCGTGCTGTATATGGTTACTGAGTAGAGAATCCAGTCTATCTCTAACCTATGTTGCTATAAGGAGCTGTTTGCTTAAAGGACAATTCTGCATTTCCATTTGACATAATGCTTTTTGGACTGTGTGATGAATCCCATTCACGCATGGGAAGAACATGCAAATGCCTTACATGGGAATAAAACCCATGATTTCTTGCTGTGAGGTGACAGTGCTAACCACTAAGCCATTACTTTAATTGTAATGTGATGAGTGTTTATGTACTGTACGCTAATACTGTGTGTTGTTTTTATTAGTATTACAATAATGTCTTTTATATCGTTTCAAATTTTGGAAAATATACACTTGTATTTAAAACAACAATAACCACATAAACAATTATAAAGGTAAAATAAGGGTCCTGTTCAGGAAAGTATTCATTATTTATATTTACATGATTTCTTATGGTAAAGATAGATTAATCATACAAAAATGTTGACCTAAGAACAGACATAAAATCTACTAGACCGCACTGATTCACTCAGACCGAGTAAAAAAACTTGCTGGAACAAAAAATCAGCTCTAATGTTCATGATCCTGTATTTCCTCGCAATCCATCACCACTTCTATGAGAAGGTAAACCTCGCTAAGTGCTTTCTCGGGAAGTTATGCATACTAGATAACAGACCGAGAATCCAGTGGAGTGAGCATGCTCTGTAAATCAAGCTGTGTTGAGGTTCTTATTAATAAAGCTTGATAAGAGGTACGAAAGTTACAGCTGAGTAAGAAATAAGGACTTTGTCTCGGGTCGTGATCCCAGAGGACCAAGTCGTGCATGCAAACAATTCACCACTCCCAGAAAACAAAGAACTGGAGGCATTCAAAACAACAGCAATGGCTAATCACCTTCCCATACGTGGGTCCACTGTACTTTCTGGCAATAAAAGCCTGGCTGAAATACTAAGAATAGCAGCGTTACGTCAAAACAATAATTAGCTGTAAAATTTACACTCTTGAAGATGATTTTTGCTCATCTGTTTGTTTAAATTCCGTACAGTAATCTACGCATATGTATGCTTCCTGTTCAGGTGCTTTAATGCAATGTCGCCTTGAGTGTATGTATTTCACACAAAAGATCCCAAGGACCAGTGTGGCTATATAAAGTCCTGTGTTTTAGAACTCCCTCGTTTCTCTGCCCAACAGTCTTCCCACAGCCGGTCCGCCAAGCCGACACACATTTTCCTGGCAGCCGTTCAGGAAAGTGCTGCTGCACGCTGAAGGATGGAAACTTCAGGACTGCCTTCGCCTGGATACAATAAAACACACACAAACAGAGTGTTGAGTGATTCCGAGTGAATCAGACAGGGTCTTCTTTATTGCACAGGACTCACTGTCAGTGTTCCACTACTATTTTGGGTGAAAAATTACAATTCGGTGATCAGCTTTTAGGATGCTAGTCCATAATAAATCAAGAGCTAAAATGCACATTTTTGTACTTTCTCTCCGCCTGAGTAGCACCCACCATTTCTGGCATTTCCATTCCTTGTTTGGTTTAAGTGAGTCATTCCTGCCTTGAAAAACAGAGTTCCCTTCTGTTTGTGGTTTTCAGAGGCGCTCGCGCTCTGGCGTCACTACTAACTCGCTCTAAAGGAGCCGACCGGAGAATGTCCTGAACCTGTACAGACAATGCACACATAAACATCACACAAGAACAACTGATAGTATATTCATGCTACTGTGAAGAACCCGAGCATGTCCCTGGACAGACGGAAATGTCTTTCTGGGTCAATAAACATTGACTTCTTAGGGAAAACTGTAAGATCTGATGGTGTCCCAAACGTTAACCAGTACATACAAGTCAGGAAGCATTAAACACAAAACATTTTTGACCCTAACCCCAGGAAGGCTTATTCTATGGACTGTTGTTCTGCTCTTTGATGACAACTTTTGGCTTATTATGAGACATACTGGCTTGCTGGAATTTGCTCTTTTATTAGCAGACCACAGGAAATGTTCATTCCACCTTGATCTGAGTCACAAAATAAACACAAAATAAACAAAGTTGTACAAAGTTGTTATAATATTTATCTCAGCCTCAATCCAGGAACCTGACACGAAGTGCACTCGTTTTCAAAATGAAAAGCTCCTCTAAGTTATTCTTTTGTCAAAACGCATGCCTCTGGCTCGACCAAGCTGTCGTGGCAGTGCTGGATCCAGATGTCATACTGGGGTGTCCTGGTCCTTCCTGCTGAGGATTTCAACAGGATGTTAAAACTGTGGTTAATACTGAAGGTCTGCACTACTGTATAGTGTAATAACAAACTGAAGCAGTGCAGTGAAGGATTTTGGTTCTGGTTCCAATCTCCAGAAGCCTAAAACCAAATCTCTGGCTATATTGTAAGTAGCTAAACCTTTAATCAAATATTAAATGGATAGAAAATATAAAACCCACCATGATCCTTTTTATTAGAAATACATTTAAAACATGATTCAAAATACATAAATATGGTGATGGTTTATGAAAGACTCAAGACCATCCAGGACTGGTTACTGACTGGCTGTCGACCGGCAATCGACCAGCTACTCATTGGTACTTACCAAATGGAGATGCAATCAGGTCCGGTCGATTGCTGGTTCTTGCAGTATTAGTGGTTGTCGCCAAATAGAAACACAATAGTTTCTATATGTTGTGAATATTTATATAGAGGCAGATCAGGGTTAGGGTTAAAGGTTATGGTTAAGCAGCCACCACATTGTGATTGTATCGTAAAGCATTTCAACTTTTCATTCGATTTTCTTCTCTATGTCCTCCTACCATCTGTAGGGTCCGGGCTGAGGGGCTAGTGACAAATACAGGCATTCTATTCCATTCTATTCTTCTTTTTAGTTCATTCTGACACATAAATAAATACTGCACCATTAACCTAACTGTATAATCACATTTGACACAAATTATTTAGTCTAAAACGTTTCCCACAATATTTAACCAGCCACGTTCCTTTTACTTGAGAGTTTGATCAGCCTTGGCCATGTTTCATACAGACACATCAATAGTCAAGGCGCCCCTCAATGTCTACATGTTTGCCATCTTTTCAGGTAATAAATTTTAAAAGCTCACAAAGAGCTCCAAGGAGCCGAAGAAGGCCTGTCCTGGTATTTGCTACTTGGACAGTGCTATGTAAGTCTCTTCTGTATAAAAAAGTTTCTAAAATACCAAGTACCATTTCCTGTTCCAATATCCTATAGGATTGATGTGTAGGAGCATAGACGTGTAAGTAATTTGAAGGAAGAATAAAAACAGAAGCAAAAGAGAAGAATTTGTTCCCCACCTTTCAAGTTATCTAACATTTACCAGATGATAATAAAATGCAGGTGCTTTGTTATATAACAAGGATTGATTCATATTGCTCCACCCATCTGGAGCTGCGTTTATTGTTTTTAATGTTTGGTGTAGGCATTCCTGAGATTCCATCAGACCAACATATCCTAGAAATAAACTAAACAACTAAACTAAAAAGTCAAGAGAAGCACCTAAATGAGCTTTGAATGAGTGCTTCCAATAAGGTCTTGGTAGGTAGTCAGAGGTATCTGATGCCATGCTGACTGCAGGTAAGCCCACAGCTGCTGGGGGGCTCATGGGGGACGATCCATACAGCCAACACGACCATCAAGGTGCAAATTTGAGAGTCAGGCTAATCTTTGAAAGTCTTGGTTATGCTCTTCTAATCAAGATCCCATCCCATGGAATATCCCATCCACCCCCTGGAAAATATTTAGCATGTATAAGTGTTTCCATCCGCAATGATAGATTCATAACCAAATAGGTTAAAAGTTCTTTCACACCCTAGATACACACCTAATCAGCTTACTAAACAAAAGCGTCCTTCATGAGCTACACACTGCAGCTGGTAGAAAATAGAAAATGTTTTTGACAATGTAAGTGAATTGTGAAGGTTTTGCACATTTATTTAAGGAAAAATGTCCTCAGTACACAATACAAGTGAAATGCGGAATAGATGGGCTTTGGCAGGTCAGTGGTTATGGTACGAGAATAGTGATCAGAATAATGCATTGTGGTTCTGTAAGAATTCAGAGAAACGCCGGTTTTCAAACATCTCCTAACAGCTCTCGGCCATATTTAATGTCTTAGACAATTGAAACAAACAGTTTACCTTAGATTATCTACAGTTTACCCTAGAATGATTGTTTATTACAACAATGCCAGTATTTTATGAAATGGTTTGGTACATTTTACATTATTATTAAATAAGTTGCAATATAAGAATCCACTGTCTTCGACAAGATATTGAACTCGTCCATTCATCTTTATACTTAAGGGGAACCCTAAAGGAGAGGCTACACTATGCTACGCTAGGGACAGTGTAGCCTAGTGGGTAGAGCGTTGGACTGTGAACCCAAAGCTTGAGGGTTCAAATCCAGGCTCTACTACACTCCGGTACACTGTTGGGTCCTTGAGCAAGACCCTTAACCCTGTCTGCTCCAGGGGCGCTGTACGTTGGCTGACCCTGCGCTC
>JAOTRQ010050724.1:0-15294 GCA_028565875.1 Hoplisoma paleatum
AGCACCACATATTTACACATTTCAACAGGGACAGAAAGTCTTTACATAGAATTGTTGTGTGTATTTGAAAATGTGAGGATCCTAGAAGGTCTTCATTTAGAACATCAATGATTTAAATAAATAGTTTAACTAGCTAAAGGACACACAACCTATACAACAATAACAATAACCGCCGTTTAATGTATATCTGCCCAACACCAGAGTAGTTTGAGGTTACACACTAACAATAGAATATTTCTTGTTTTTTTTTTAGCTACCTCAGCACTTCATTCATGATGTAACACCGAGTAAACAAACTCATACGGCATTATATTCAAGAGTCTAACTATCTAATGCGACATGATATTTATTCTGACTGGTTTACTTTAATAAAATTAGTAGTTTTAACTCATCGTCTGGTCTATTTTCTAAACTTTACCTCATCGAGTCTCCAGTCATTGATCAGTGGAACTGTATATAGGGTTGTTGAAGCACGGACGGTATAAAGTGTTACACATGATGGTTTAATTTGTTTACAACGTAAAGAAATAACGAGAAAGAGCAAAAGCGAGTTACTTTAAACCAGCTGAAAATGTATAAAAAGATTATTTGTTCACTCTACAATTCTTTAAACACACTAAACACGAAGATCTACCGTGTTTATGTCATGTTTATGAATAAATCGATTCTGATGATTCGATTCAGTTGAATGAATCGGTTCAGCTCAAATCACGCGATTCGTCTGTTTTTCTTTTTCAATCAGCGCTGGTCAAGTTCCTCAATACTTCCGTGTTTTATTAGCATTAATAGTGAGAAGTTAGTTTATTAGTGTATTAGAAGTATAATAATAAAATAGACACTCACAGAGTCACTCCTGTACGAACTCGGAGTCAAAATGCGGCACTTTTTTTCTTCTTTTGTTGGTTTTACTGGCGGTTTACATGATGTGTTTATTACCGCCACCTGCCGGACTGAGGAGTGATAACAGGCACATTGTTTTTCAATCGGGTTTAATCGTAATTCTGATTGTTAAATGTGTTTACCGTAAATACTTCATTGTAGCTTGCGTTGTGTATCCGGTTATATTTTATTAAAGTTGTCTTTGATTTTCAATTGAACTTCTGAATTCCTTCATTTAAGTTCAACTTAATTTTCTTTGATGGCTTTCTTTCCTCCAGTGTCTGAAGCCATGTTAATTACTGTTTATTCATTAACGACGTCATTTTGTCATGCATCACACAAGTCACATCATGGACAATTTCAATTTGCCTTACCTGCATGTTTTTTGGATCGTGCGAGGAAACCAGAGTGTCCGGAGCAAACCCACACAGACACGAGAAGAACATGCAGGTTCCAGAAAGCCCTGGATCTACCGAAGGAATTGAACACGGGACTTCTTGCAGACATCATTTGAGTAGTTATAATGGATCAGGGACCGAACAGGGGCAACTTGGTGGTAGTGGGGCTTGAACCGGTGACTTTTTGGTCTGTAGCCCACCCAGCTTTCAGTAACATTATGTAAAGTTCTCCTAATGTTCTGCGCAAACGTTCTCACTGTAGAAGGGTAGAAACGGGTTTTGGAGCAACAACTGCTGCCATCCAAGCCAGGGGCGTCTCTGGTTACTTCAGCAAGACAAGATTCTGCACATTTTACAACAGCGTGGCTTTAAAGTAAAAGAGTGCAGGTACTAGACTGGCATGTCTGCAGTCCAGATCCGTCTTCCATTGCTAATGTGCGGCACATTATGAAACTCAAAGCTACAAAGCTTCAACAATAAGTGTTGTCCGTTCCCAAACCTTTATTGTGTGTTGTTAAAAGGATATGATACGTAAACACAGCACGGCTGCCAATCAAACATTTTCTCCACTTAACCAAACACACACACATTTATTTCAGCATATATTAATGACATGTATATTGTCAGCAAACAGAAATATGTTTTATCCATGGTGGTTAAGTGGTTCAGCACTGTCGCCCAACAGCAAGAAGTTTCAGGTCCGATTCCCGGGTCGGTCCGGGGGCACGTTCTCCCTGTGTCAGCGTGGTGTGATCAGAGTTGATTAGAGTTGTGAAAAATTGTCCTATAGATTCACAAGATCCCGTAGCGATACAGGTTGGAGAAAGACCTGGCAACCTACTCCATTAAAAAACATTTGCTGAAAAACTCTGGGGATCTGTAGCGGTGCTCAGAGTGGAAACGACTGAAACCGGGTAAACACACAAAGTGTTGTATAGTGCTATAAAGACAGATTGTGTAACTTTTGTGTAGAGGTTTTATCGAGCCTGATGGCACATGTACGTTGAAGATACGTCTGGAAAAGATTGGAACATTTTAAATGCATTGGGTTTTATTTGCTTGGTCTTATCATCTTATCCCCTTGTTGCAGATATCGGATGTCGACGTATCAGAGACGTGTTACAGGTGAGCAAAAACGATGACTTTTCAACTTGTGTGAAATAACCTCACATGATTCTATCAACGTATCCACCATGGTGACTGTAGTGGTTGTATTCAATAATGTAATCCTGTAGTTTTTAATAAATCAATCATTGCTACTCAGAACTTCTGAGTAGTATTAAAATAAATGCTTTTGTTTCTGTAAACCTTAAACATTGTACGTCATCTGTGCCATAAGAATCTGTAAATTATTATTATATGTAATATAGTATCTGTACTGTTTATGTAATAACAACATATCTACATAAACACACAGAAATCTAGATACTGAATATATGAATATTGTAAACCATGTGTGCAATAATAATAACTTTGGTGTTAAACCAGTGTCACTAGAACCTGTTCTTTGTTAAAAAATATTCAATTGAATTAATCAATTAGTCTCAGTTATTAGTTTATTTTTTAATGAATTCTCAACAAAAAAACAGAACTGTATTATAAATTTGGTTTTATATTAAGCAAAATTGTATGTATACTAGGGATGTGGAGATTCACATCGGTGAATCGATTCACATGTCGGTGATGCAACTGCACCGGTACATTCAAGGTGAATCGGGTTTAATTTGCGGGTGAATTTACGATACATCGACTGTAGCCTTTTTGCATCGGCAAATACCATAAATACCAGGTTAAATGAGAACGCTCCCGCTCCATGAGAACGTCTGTCATTGAAAAATCGGGAGTAACTTCCCTTCTCGGACACTTTCAGATTAAAAACATGTCCAGTGTCTGTTGTTCACTTCCATCTGCCGTATTTCAGTCGTGATCACTGACACACACACGACTTGTTCAAACGTACAAATCACGACATTTTCAGTTCAGCTGTTGGCCGCTGTAATTTCACTTCACTGCTACTATTGTTCTGAATGTTCTTTAGAATCATGATCGAGGGCGATATTATTAAAATAATGAACAAAAATCACTGAATAATTAGAAGATGTAAAGATAAAGAGAACCGAGTGTAACTGTATTAAGTGTGAATGACGCTCGGTCTGAGATGTGGGTCACGTGTTCATGACGTAGTTGATGTAGTGATGGTTGCTATCCGAAATTTTGATCCGGAGCAAATATTTAGCAAAATGGTTGGTTGTTATCAGAATTGGACGCTATCGGGGGCGTTCGTTAACCGAGGTTCCACTGTATTATGTATTGGTTGGATAGAACAACCAGATACAAACATCCCTCAAATTGTTAGAGTAAAGCAGAATTTGCTATTGAGTTAAGAAAACTGATGGGTTACAAAACATCCTCAAACCTCAACTAACTGTATCCAATTATCACTTATCAAACCCAATTCTCATATCATTGTCTCATATATATATATATATATATATATATATATATAAACGTGTGTGTCTGTCTGTCACTTCCTCGTAGAAATGGGGCCAAAGTTGTCATTGGGTGAAATTATGCATGCATGTGTGATGCCATGCTTAATTATATATTCAGGTTTAAGTGGTATTGAATGCAGTTTTGGGAAGAAGTGGGTATGTTTTTTTTATTTTTTATTATTAAGTCTGTTTGCCTCTGTGTAGAGGGCTGTTTGTTATCGATGATAAAGGCATCCTCAGACAGATCACCATCAATGACCTGCCTGTGGGCCGCTCAGTGGACGAGACACTCCGACTGGTTCAGGCTTTTCAGCACACTGACAAGTTTGGAGAAGGTGAGTTCAAGTTGCTACTTGTGACCCTGGAACATCACATTTCACACTGATGGAAAAAAGTCGTAATATTCATTATGTAAAGCGCGGATTTTTTAAAATTAATCTGCTTTTTTAAAAGTTTCTTTAAAAATACTCCAACTTTAAATGAATTACCCATTTAGCCAAATAATGTGACGATGTTTATTCAAATCAAGCTGGTCTGTTAAACTCTGAATTGAAAAGTTCTGTAGTTTGTCGTTATTGTTGTCTGAACATTGTTTGTAGATTTTTGAATAATTGGAATGATTGTCCAATTTTATAAATGTTTTTCACAGTCATTTTCAATTAAATGTTGTTTGCAGTGTGCCCTGCTGGATGGAAACCTGGAAGTGACACAATCATCCCCGATGTGCAGAAGAGCAAAGAGTTTTTCTCTAAGCAGTAATGGTGGCTGTGTTTGCCTCAGAGACTGCAGTTTAGTGGAGCATTTAAAAGCACTTGACTAATCCCTGAGATTCACTTGGAATATTGTCTGCTGTTAATTAACCGTAAAAAGAAATTCCAAATATTGGCATACATCTGCTTGTTACCAAACTTGTTTACTTGAGTAGTCTCTGGGATTTCTGGCTGTTTAATACTTCTTGTAACATGGGGGGCACTTTTGTATTCATTCGTTACATAATCTGCCTTCCTTGTGATTAAGGTACTGAATGCTAATTAAAAAATTGAAAACCCAAGCTGACTGGTTTTGTGTCTAGTCAAAAGAAGTGATTTATGAATAAATTTATTATTAGGCTCTCATTCAGTGAATCACCTGAAAAGAACGTTACAATATATTATTAAATTACAAATAAATCACATTCATGTGAACCATCGTTGATCAACGAAAACACCAGCACAGATTTGGTGCTGGCCAACCAAAGATTAAAATATGTTTAGATGAAATGTTAAATCGAATTAATGTTAAAATCCTAAATACGGTATCCGGTAAATGCGGCAAACCAAAACCACGTTCACTATATGGTTATCTGCTGTCGCATTGGAGATTTTAATTGTTAATTTAGAAAGTAAAGATAAATTATCCTGCTAATTACATCAGGAATTGCGCAGAGACATTTCCAGCGAAGGTTCTAAAACATGAAGATTTGCATCTGCGTGAGAGCTAATTATGGTCATAAGTACATCAATTCATTAAAAAGCTTTTTCAGTAATGATCTCGTTATTTAACTTTAAAAGTCATCTCTCCATTTTCGTGAAGACGTGACTTTTTTAGCGTCATTTTTGAAGTTGAAGAGATGCAATAAATAGCCACTAGATGGCGGAATGTAATAAAACTTCCAACTATCATTCAAACGTTTGCATATTGTTTAATTCAAATCAAGTTAAAAACCTTTCACTTCAGTTTAACTGGAAACATTACTGCCAATGTTTTTTCACACACCCCCCCCCCACCAGTGTACTATGCAGCGGATTTCTTAATTCATATTTTAAGTATTTTAAAGCATGCTATGTAATTTCCCCGAATGCATTTTCTGTTTTATATCTAATTAAAATGTAGTTTTTGATCCCTATTTGTTTTAGTTTATCATATTTCGCATTTTAAACATTCATGGTAGGAACATCATGATGAGCATAGCTATGTCATATTGCCCCATGTGTGTTAAACAGTCAACGTATAGAATAAACATGCACTGTAAGGTGATTCTTTACTTATGCAAAATGTTTACACACGTATGTTAAAGTTAATGCAGTGATTAGCTCAATATTCTGAAACTTTCACAGATTTGACCTGGAACCTTACTTTATGATCCTGTCAAATGGGTAATTAGGTGATGAAGGGATCCATGGGAACATATACTGACGATTTACAGTAGAACAGTAGAACTTTACCGTAGAAGCGGCCCAGTTGGTAGTAGACCTATGAACATTGCTAAGTGTAACAGTGGGATAGTTTTTGGTATATAAAATTTGTTTTTTTGGCCACTTCAGGGACAGTGTAGCCTAGTGGGTAGACTGTTGAGCTGGGAACCCAAAGGTTGCGAGTTCAAATCCTCTGCTACACTCCGCTACACTGCTGGGTCCTTGAGCAAGGCCCTTAACCCTGTCTGCTCCAGGGATGCTGTACATTGGCTGACCCTGCGCTCTGACCCCAACTTCCAGATAACTTGGGCTATGCGAAGAGAAACATTTAATTGTACTGTACATCTGTATATGTGTAATGACAAATTACATTTGTATTTGATTAAAAAAGTTCTAAAGACAGGTCTGCACTTTGTCTTAGTCAGTTGTAGAACAGTTAAGCAATGTTAAACTAACATTGTTAAACACTTAAAACTTACGATATCTTATGCTGAGCATGTTCAGAAGTGGTGTTGAATTCTCTAGCAATCTGATATGAAGCATAACGTCCATAATAGTGGAAACGTCTATTGTGATCTTTATTTTTCATTTTTGTACATGAACAATAAGTTGCCATTTTAACGGACTTAAAATCAGCTGTAAGGTAAATTAGTTCACTGAAACGAGATTCTTCAAAATAAGGAATGAATTTTAATGATTACAAAGTAACTACATGAATGTTTTTGTTGTCCGCGCTTTTAACTTTTTGCTTGCTGAAGCTCTATTTTCAGCAAACTGCCTGGAAAATGTACGCGGTTCTTATTTTTATCTTAGCTTTTTTTTTTTTTTTACCGAAACCGTTTTTTATGAGGGGATTCCCCTATTGCTAAATTTCTCACATACGCACGCACACACGATTCATTCATCTGAACGTCTGACTTCAAAGGGGGGCAAAAGACAGTGATGTGGGCGGGGTTTCCCGGCAATGCCATTCTCTATGACGTACATGCCAAACATTTATCCATATATGGACAACATGTTGCTAGGAAACGAGTTTGATTTTTGGTTGTTCATTGAACGCTTACTTCCATACTGTCTTCCATCTTTGACTAGAATGGTTGTTTGAAAATAAAAGAATTTCTTTGTATGGTACTTTACCAAGTTGAGAGTTTACACATGAAAAAAAATTTTATGTCATCAAAATAGTACCAAATTAAATTTTATGTATGAGACATACAGTAAGTCACAATTACATTATTCTTTTAGTGCCCATCCGTCTATAAAAACACGAAAAAATTTCCTAGAATTTGATCTTTTTAATAACAAATTAATTAAATACAAATGAAAAAATATATTTACAATCATGTCAGATATTATCATATGCTTGTCCAGATCAACCGGACATAAAAATTGAAAATAAGTTATGGAATGTATTCATAGGATATAACTTGCACAAGGGTGAAGTTTTAACAATTAGAATGTGCTGCCAAAATCCCACAGTGTGCAAAGAATTTCATAAAGTAACTTTGTAGCCTAAAGGAAATTATTTGGATAAATATACAATGCAATCAAAGTTTTCAACAAGAAAACACAATATATAGTTTGCAACTATGCACTTAAGTCCTGCAACATGTACTGTATCTGCAAACAAAATTTCAGTGTCCTACTATGTACTTCAATCAGGTGGCGCACAAATGGTAAGCCTGCATTTAGGAATTTATGAATCAAACTCAAGCTTTTTTATACTTTAAAAAAATCGTAATTAAAGAAAACTTCAATGTGGTAAATTATTTCATAAGCAATTTGATAAATTACGTTATTGAAAAGAAATGCAATATTGGGATACCAGTCAACTTTTTGTCATACATATGAATAAGTTGTTTTTTCGGCATGAAAAATACAAAACTGTGCATGTTCATTAGTATACAAGTTACGTATGTTAAATGTGCTAGAGTCAAATCAGGATAACCCTCACATATCAGCTCATGTTCAAATATGATTCTTTTGGTATTGAACAGTCAACATTTCTATTGACTGGTTGGAAAGGACTTCCAAAGCAGAAGTACTAAAACCCCTAATGTCAATAAATTTGTAATGTTTTACTTTATAGCTTAGGTCCACCAGTTTGATGTTTTCCACTTCTGTGGTTTATTGTGTTAAAACTATATATAATCCCAAGATGAAGCACCTCAAAGGATAGGTTCTAGAGGAATGTTAGGTTCAGCCTATATTGTTACAAAGTTGCCTCTTAATTAAACCGATCTGGTGGCATCACCAGAAAGAAGGTAAAATGGATTTATTAATGGAAAATGTCCATCATAATACATCTCACCTAGTTGAGGCAAGATATTTGCACTGCTTGTTTTTCCATCTTGTTACAGTGTTAATAAAGTTGTGCTATTTTTGATTGCATCTGGCAAGATTAGACAGAAAAGTCCATGTGGTTCATTGTCCAGTCTCTGAACAGTCCATGTAGTTCAATACGTCTTGATTTTCGGAGTCAACATGAGCTGACATCCGCTGCTTACGTGCGTCATTACCTTTTGCTTCAACTGGGCCACTTGTTCACGCAGCAGGGACGCGGTATTGGACAGTCCGGCGTTGTCTGATTTGAGCACCTTCACCTTGTCCTCCAGACGTGAGATGCGCTCCAGCTTCCTTCTCCGACATTTGGTGGCGGCCATCCTGTTACGCAGGCGTTTGCGCTCAGCCTTGACGCGCTCTTGATCCTCCAGATCGATGGGAGAGGTCGGAGGTGAGGACTCGGCACAGGCCGGCCGCACGTCGGGGACAATCTGGGGCTCCTCCTTGAGCGCGACAAGTCTGGATGCAGGCTGAAAGGGATGGTGGGATACGTGCTGGTGCTGTTGCTGGTGGTGGTGGTGGTGGTGGTGGTACTGGTGGTGGTGAGGCAGGTAGCTGATAGTAGCGCTGGGGTAGCTTGTAGCAGGCGGGACGCTAGTGTTGGGGGTGCTCAAGGTAGCGTAGACGGGCGTGTCGGGCTGAACTGACACGCAGGATGAGATTCCAGGTGCGCCAATGGACACGTTGGGTGGCGCGATCTGGTTCATCTTGTGCAACTCGTCCAGAGCTTTAACAAACCCGTCCGCAAAACCTTCCTGGTCTTCGTTGAAAGAGCGTCCGTACAGGTGACACTGACCCGGCGTCGGACTGGTGATTAAACTACCAGCGCTCTGCGCGATCAGTCGTTCTAGTTCCGGTGAGGCAAGTCTCAGCGAGCCGGACGCTTCTGCGCTCCCGACCGGGTGGAAGTCGCTCTTGAAACTGCGGTATGGCTCAATGAAGCCGGCGCTCATACTCTGCTTTAGGAGCTTGTAGTCGTGCAGGCTCGCGGCGTCTGAAGTGCCAGAGAGAAACGAGTCGTCATGATAAAATGGTTGCTCCATTTTTGTTGACATTTTAAAATAAGTATTGTACAAGTTAAAGCGCAAACAGTCCAAACATCTCCTGTTCCGACTAATACGATCAAAAGTCAAACAAACTGTTTTCTGTACTGTACCAATTCGTTAGATGCCCTTTTCCTTGACAGCCGCCACAAACGCTTTATTCACCAAACACACCGTCTTCCGGCTTCTGAAACGCTCTCACACTCGTTTTCATCTCGCGTCCTTTTATACCGGCCCGTACTCTACACACGCTCGTTCCCGAGGACCAATGCGCGCCCACGATTGGCTTAGGCTCGCACCCCTCTTTTTCTAGAGCGATGACGTTGCTGCCAGGAAGTGCCGAGACTGAAAACAAGATTGGAGGCGCTCAGTGCGTACACACTCTCGTTTCCATAGACCTACAAAAACAGCTTTATACCAAAGTTTCCCATGGGTAGGAAGAAAGAAAAAAGCAACAACAACACCAACACGCCATTATGGTGAGAACAGTCTGCCAGAGAACGAAGAATAAAAATAAGTCTGAGGTTGGCTGCAGAGCTATATCCTGTCTGTATTGTGAATGCTTGTTTTACAGAGGGGAAACTAAAACACTATAAAGCAAAGCAAGTTTTATTGAACTACATTGACTTAATTGTGTACCATGTTGGGTTGTGTTTGTTTAACAGCTGCTTTTAACTGTAAATTAGTGTTAATGGACCTCTAACAGACAAAGTTGCTTTGAAATTACAACAGCAACGGTAACAGTTTATAACCTTCATAATATTAATAACAGTTATGAAAGTAGTATGTGTTTTTACATTGGATTTACAAATGTATTATTTTACTTTCTAGATGTGCTTTCACAAGGTTTTCATTATTTCTTAGTTACTACAACCTTGTTTTGGCCATCAGCACCCACATCCATGTAGCCTGTATATTTAGACTGAGATTTGGTATGATTTGGGAAGTGATGCAGGCTTTTGGATACTGTTGCTAATTAACTGTTTCTGTATTCTATTTTCTAACTAATGCAGTTCATTCTTAACACTTAGTTATATAGTGTCTTTCCTGTTTATAACAATGTATATCATTTTACTTTTGGATTTCTCTCAGACTAAAAGATTTTGGAAATGGCTGACCCAGTTAAACTGTGTAAAATACTTAGTGAAAACAATAGTAATAATGCCTATTTTTTGAGGAATTGTCTTAAGAGATCAAAAGACATTTCAGTTTTCATGGATACACAATACTCCAGTAAATTGACGGTGATATTCCAGACAAGAGAATAGGAAAGGTACAGTTAATACTTGACAAGTGTGAAAATGACTTGTCCTAGTGAGAGCCAAAGCACCGAGGACTTACTTTCCTAACCCTGCTGGCACTGTGATGTTGTCATCCCTGGAATCCAATACAAGCAGATCTCCTTGGCCTAGAGAGTTTGTAATCCCACGTGTTCCAATTGTATGCAGCTTAAAAGAGGAAGGTGAGCATTTCAAAATGATAAAACGTACTGGTTTCCAGTCTAGAACAGAAATCTTAGAAAGTTTAGTTGATTTTGAGGCTGTTGCAGAATTAATTTTTAAAAAAAGAGTTTGCTGTTCCCGCTGAATACAGAGAAAGAATCACAACAGTTCCTTTCCAATCAAGGTTCTTGTCTCAGTGTTGAAATATTGTTTATTATTTCACAGCATTAAACAGCTGAAGTAAACATGTAACCAGGCTGGACATTTCTGAGCTTTCAAATAAGACATGGAAATATTTGATGATATGATATAAGATTTCACAGAATGTTGTAAAAAATGTCAGATGGCTGATAAAATGCTTACGCAATCAGATGATTCAAAATGATCTTGTTTCTATAAAAATTTGTTTATATTTTAAGATTGTTATCTGTTATCATAATTGTTGCAAGTTTATAATTTACTTAATTAAGTTACTTTTAGTTGAATACAGAATTGATTGAAAATTGCTCATAATATTTGAAAACACTTTCTGATTAATCAATTGCATTTCATTTGTAGTAACTGAAAAACGTTTTAAATACATGTATTGTGGTTGGAATGAAATAATGTTATAGTTTAAACAAAACATATACTATTTAATTACCATTTACTCACTTGAATTAGGGAGAACATGTTGACATGATATTAAACTCAATTATTTATTTTTTTGAGTGAATGTTTCAGACTATCTGCAATATGTAATGGACAATCTTCCACCAAGCTGCTATGATGATCCTCAGTATATTGGTTTACACAGTAAATTTGTTACAGAAATTAATTGTTAAATTATGAGGTACTTCTGACACACCTTTATATTCCCACCTGGTATACATTTTAGGAACACACTAACACCTGATGAGAACAAATATTTGAATACAGTTAACTAAATAATAGTGATAGTCTTCATTATCTGGACAGATGCATTGTAATACAGTATCTTTGCTCTGAAGGAGGACCATCTGAATCGACTTATGAAATTGACACCATAAGTGTAGGCTGGAGAGAAAAAGAGGAGGAGGAGGTGTGGAGAAGAGGAGATTCTGTCTTCAACTTTACTTGTGAGTTCCATGGCATTAGATTGCTTCACAAAAACAAAAGAGTTTAACAGAATTTAATCTAAATTGTGTGTGTGATTAATACAGCTTAAATATTCATATTTATTTGACGTCATTATTAGAATCAGGTTTGGCCAAGTACGTGGGTACACACAAGGAATTTGGGTGTTGGCTGATGGTGTTGCTCTATTACAATCCGGGTAAACAAATAACAGTGCAAATCATGTGTCTCGATGTGTGTAATATTGTATATACAATATTCATTGACCAATGTATATATTTACAAATAAGCAGTTATACAGAATATGTTATACTGTGTGGCATATACGACGTCTATTTGCATATACTCAATATATGTAAAACTATAATATAGCAGTATGTATAATGATATATTATTATATTATGTTATATTATTAATAATGTATAATTGTATACATATTATATTATGTACAAGGATTTAATATAGCAGTATGTTGAATTATAATTTATATAGTTTAATATAATATAAAAGTAGTGTAGGATCAGTATACATAGCCGTACATAACAGCCAGAGAATAGTGACTTAGATGAGTTTATATTGTTTGTCCTTGGTTTACTTATTTTGACTTGACATGGCACAAGAAACTACTCTTAAATCTGTCCGTTTTCATCTTTAGTCTTTTACCGCCTGCCAGAGTCGAGGGCAAATTGAATTAAAGTTTGTCCAGGATGTGAGAAGTCAGCGATACTTTTCTCTGCCCATGTTTTGATTCTTGAAGTGTGCAACAGTTAAGGCAGATAAGCACAGATGATTTTCTTTACTAAATTTACAAGTCGCTGTAGTCTGTTGTTGTGTTTTGATGTAGTTCGTCTTCATCATGGATGTTGTCTTCATTAGTCTAATGACTGCATACTTTTTTACTGATAGGTCTCTGGAGACACAGTCAGTAGTGAAGAGTGAAAGTAGCGGTGGACAGATAACACTTTCTTGAGGAGAACCAATACTGACTGTTCAAGTGTGAGAAGTTATTTCTCCTGGCTTGTTGTGTTCTGCCTGTCAGGAAGCTGGTGATCCACGAACACATGGCAGGAGGCGTCATGAGCGGAGAGAGTTTGACAGTGAGAATTCCCGGAATGACGGTGTTAAACGCCAAGCTGAAGTCCACGAACAGAATCCTAATGTAAGTTCCAGGGCAGTCAAGGTGTTGCAGGATGTAGTTCAGGCTCATGCTGACAACATCATCAAAAGACCTGTTAGGTAAACTGTAGTGGGTCCAGTGATTTTCTTCAGATGGGCTAGCATCACCACCATCACCAACGATCTAAGAACTACCATTCTGTAGTCAGACATGGTAGATTTTTTGGAGATGGGAATAATGGTAGACTGTTTAAAGCACAAGGGAACTTCTTACAGCTCCAGGGCTCTGTTGAAGACCACTGTGAAAATTGGAGCCTGTTGGTCAGAGCAGATTTTTAGACAGGAGGGTCAGATCTTATCTGACTTTTGTCTCCAGAAGTGCTGGGTAACATCTTTGTTGGTGGT
The DNA here is from genome assembly GCA_028565875.1 of Hoplisoma paleatum. Classification (NCBI taxonomy): domain Eukaryota; kingdom Metazoa; phylum Chordata; class Actinopteri; order Siluriformes; family Callichthyidae; genus Hoplisoma; species Hoplisoma paleatum. The sequence goes on from JAOTRQ010050724.1 coordinate 13,388, forward strand.
AGTGTGTTCAGGTGTGCAATAATGGTATCCATTGGAGTGAGCAGACTGTGGTGTGTGAAGTGGCTGCTTTCCAATCTAGAAAAGTAGTCATTGAGATTGTCGACAATGTCTTTGTTAGCCTCAATCGATGGGCAAAAAGTCCTCTCCACACTGAGGGTGGGTTGTTGGCAAAAACTTTTAGCTCGACAGAACTGTTCTAGTTTTGCTGTAAACCATGGCTTGTTGTATATACAAAACGTTTTGCTCTGATGTAAGACGTCTGTGTATCAGTTCATCCAGATATTCAGCTGCATTTTTAAATATAATCCTATCTGTTTTAAAACAGTATTGTTGCTCCAGTTTAGCCTCTCTGGTCTATTTATTTTACTGTTTAAACTACAGACTTAGTTGGTTTGAGTTTTAGCGGGTAAATTGGAATTAAATAAATGAGACAAGGATCAGTTTCCTTAAGGTGCACGGAAGATCGGTCTTAATGATAGTTAGTGATAGTGTAAAAGTTTTTCCAAGTGTATGAATTTATTCGTACACTTAATTTTTTATTAATTTAATAAATTAATTTGCTGCTTATATTTCGGAAGTTTGTGGTTTAGTTTGCACGCCCAGTACTCTTATCAGGTTAAATATTTTTTTTCTTATCCAGTTATTTGATTCGCTTCAGTTTGCAGTGCAGTTTTATTGTTAGCTTGTGGTGGAATGTAAACCCCAGTCAGGATGAATGAGGGGAACTCGCAGAGAGAGTAGAATAGCTTACAGTGCATGAAAAGGGACTTTAAATTTGGACTTCAGTGTTTACTTAATACTGTGACATAACTGTGTCCTCCACAGAGCCACTGATCCCCAGACACGAATCCACATTTTTTTCAAAACTTCAAAAAACGGTCTCAAATTTTATGTCTTATGTTCAGTAGTTTGTCTGTTGTTTAAGTGATCACATTTGGGTTACAAAACACATGGAAAATAAACAAAAACTAACAGTACTAGGCAACTCCATCTTGCTTTTATTTGCTACATATTTTATAAAATATATAAAAACTGATCTTGATTTGAACAAAGTAATCTCCTTAACCCAAGTGAAGACAGTACAAAAGACCTATAATATATCTTATAAATATATAATGTTAGCATTGCAGTTTACCTGGTGACACATACAGGCATGCGTATCAGCATGAAAGCTAGGTGTGAAGTTGTGTTGTTTCGCTCTTGGCAATGAGCCAAAGGTGTAGTGATTCAGCACACATTAGCATATTGTACAGACAGCAGTCTATCTCAGAAACAGGTGTTGTGTTCGATGTATGATCTCACCCTTCATCTAAACCCAGGTGAGGTTTGTTTTGGTACAGTGGGAATTGGACCACAACAAACTTATGTTAAGGGTTTTGCTCTAGAGCCAAACACTGGCTCCGTATATAACAGCCAAGATTTGTACTGTCAATCTTTTTATTTATCATGGAAAACTTTACCCACTTGGCTAACACTGGTTCCCTAAAGCTTGGATTAAAGAAATTGACGTCTGATCCACTGAACAGATGTGAAATATGGTACCGAAAGACAAGGACACATTGTTAGTTTGCAAACTCATCACTTTGTGTCTTCTGGATAACAAAGTATCCGATTGATTTAAAACGACATTTGCTGAACACAACAAATATACGTCATAATGAGTATGATTGAAATAGACCGGGAATAGAACACAAGTCCATAAACCAGAATAGTACAGAACAGTTAATGAAGCAAGCAGGTAGGATAAAAAATAATTAAAATTATTGGTTGTACATGAAACCCCAAGATCTAGAACGTTCTGTCAATCACTGACAGAACAGCAACAATACAAAATATAGCCGCAAGCGACTATTACGGGGTCCGAGTTTGGCAATATGTTGAGCCTTGTAGTTACGCCTCAAGTTACG
>JAOTRQ010050740.1:0-15290 GCA_028565875.1 Hoplisoma paleatum
CGTCGCTGATGTAGTGACGTTCACTAACCGAAATTTTGATTGTTATCCGGAGCAAATTTTTAGTGAAATGGTTGGTTTTTATCCGATTTGGACACTATCAGGGGCGTTCGTTACCCAAGGTTCCACTGTAAAAGGTCGTGTATTTATTACAGGTTGGCCGTGACCTGGGCTTGTGATCGGAAGGTTGCCGGTTTGATTCCTCGAGACGACAGGTCACGACCGGAGTTTCCTCGAGCGAGGTACCGAACCCTCTAACTGGTCCCTTGGTTGGCGGGGCTAGGGTGGGCATCGCACTGGCCTTGTGTGCTCACTACTGCCCCCTTTTGTGTGTTGACTGCACGGATTAATTCCACTCGGTGTAAAAAAAATCACTGTAGTGTAAAGAATAAATGTAATAGTACTGGCCTGTGTTCAGATCAGCGCCGCAATGTTCTACAATACTCTAGAACGTGTCGAGTGTTGTCGAATTTAAATTGTGACAACGGCCAGTCTGTACTTCTGTACATCTAACGACGTAAAAGCTGAAACACTTGATAAGTCAAATTAGCTTTTAAATATGCTGGAAAAAAAGAAATTTCTTTACCAGGTCCAGTTCCTGAAACGTGTTGCAGGTTTTAAATGCAAGAATGGATGTTTATTAATAAGTTAATTTATTAAGTTAAAGCATATTATATCCGTCCATAATCGAATACAAGAGAGATTTGTAATCGGTTATAAGCTTTTTCTCTGATTTAGTGTCGTTTGTTTTATTTCTGTGGTTGGAAACCAATAACACGGTAATAAAACATTTTGCCGTGTATTATAAAAATGCCTTTTCTCACACGTACCCGTTGTTAAGCTGTTGAGAAGATTTTATTATGCATCTGCAATAAATGATATTTATTATACGTACACTGTTTACTCTGATTTCATTCGTTTATTGCGGTGTTCATTTCACTTTATGGTGCTTTAAAGCTCGGCTGTCGGGTTCTTTTGAGACGTAAGACAGATCGCTCTGCCAGGAACTATTCCGACCCCCTGCGGTCCACCTAAAACCCAGGCCGGGGTCACACGGGGGTTGTGTTACACAGTTTGATGGGAGAGATGGATTCTCTAGTGACCCATCATCAAGTAATAAAGATGTCGACTCTACAGCCCGGTGTGGTGTTTCAGTTCAAGAATAAATCAAAACAAACTATAAATGAAAGTCTAAAGGGATGTTTGTTTAACTCCAGATAAGGATCACCTACCGAGGCGCTCCAGCTTCTCGGACTCGTATCGGAACATGTTAGTATAGTACGCTAGACTTGCAGTGTGTTAGATCTGTGTATCGAACGTTTATCGGGTACGATCGAGCTCGGCGTGAAAGTCACTTCAGTCGGATTTGAAATGTGCATCATGGGTAATAAGTGGAGGAACGTCTCCACGGCGTACAGCTGTGATTAGGAGCATCCGGTGTCGTTCGTCTTGTATAGCTTTATCATTCAGGATTGATTTGAGATCACGCTAATGAAAGAAAAAAGAAAAAGAAATCGTGCGTTCGGGAATACACTTGGATGGATTAGAGCTTCATTTGACTAAATTAATTCCACATGTCTGTTCTTGTTCGGTAGTTCATCTGCTCCAAACATTATTTTAATATCTTCAATCAAGGGAGAAATGACTAGACTCCCGGCACCTTTATACCGCGGTACGTCCGTACACAATGTGCTCTGGTTCTTCAGCGTCAGTCTAGCCAGATTCTAGCTAATTTTCCACCTCTGTAGCATCTTGTAAAGAAAATAATCGTCCGTCAGAAGTGTTTACTGCTTGTTAAGGCTGCTTTTAAATGGGCCTGTAATTGCCTCCCCCCTCCCAACCCTCCACCTCCACACACACTTCAGTCCTGGGGGTTGTTTACGGTGATGGGAAGTGAAGGATGGCAGCTTAACGTCCTAGCATATACAAAATAAGTGGACTAAACGTTATTTATGTGAACGATGTGAACCTCCAAGTTACTGCTTATTGCTGAATATTAACTGCTTGTTAATATTCGGGGCCATGTGAAGCTTTCTTCTTTCCATCCGTCCTTCCTTGATGTGACTTGTGTGTTACCTAAAGTGTAAAACATAAAATTAAAATTTTAATAAATAAATAAATAATGACCGGTAGGGCACCTAATGACATTGACATAATGACGTTATTAAATAACCACCTGAGGTTCGAATCCATGACCACCGTGTTGTGAGGCGAACCAGTGCCACACAACCGAGCCACTGCCCTCCCCTCACTGTTCGTATTGTATATACAGTGACCGATTTTAAAGGCAGGAATTCGTTTACATCGAGTCGTTTTGAAGCAACTCTTGCTCTTCAGTGAGTGAAGTGAGTTCCCAGGATGCACTTGTCCTGTGTGGAGATTCACTGTGGCCTCTCTGAAGTGATGATTTGTGGCCCAGAGAGTGGATGAGAACTTTGCTTGTGATGATGCTCAGGCTTGTTTCACATTCTGGAGGTCTGGAGTAGATCCAGCATGGGGTGGGGGGTGAGGTGGGGTAGGACTTGGGTTGGGGGTTTGTGGTCACATGACCTGGCTGGCCAATCAGTGAGGTTCACTCGGCATCTCTGTGGATAATCTGGAAGGTGGTCATAATGATGTTTTTGTACCCACAATGTTGTGTTTGTCCATCTGTCCTTCGTTAGTGGCGTCCGTCCAAGGCATTTGTGGTTCCTCTGCCAAGCCTGGATAAATAAGGAGGGCTGTTATAAGTAGGGAGGTCATTCATGTAAAAACGATGCCAATTCAGTAATCTCTGAGGAACATTGTAGCCTAGTGGATCGAGATCTGGACTTTTCAGTTGGAAGGGCTCCGAGCGAGATCCCCAAACCCGGTCTCCTCCAGGGGGCGCCGTACTATGGCATGACCATAATGTCAGACGTTTGTATTCCATTGCTGTACCTGTAAAACAGTGACATATAAAGTCTTGGATTAAATTAAATCAGTAAAGAAACTGATTTCTTTTTTATCAGCGCACGTTTTGTTTTGCTCTTGAGACCAGATCTTTCAGGACAATCTGCTCTGTGTCCTCATCAACCTGGCCATGAAATAATTTTTACAAATCTTCCCATCTGATCTCTAAATGTTTTTTTTGTCTTTCTCTGAGCCTGTGAGGTTATATTATCGTTTTACTGACATACGAGGACATATTGAAAGGAAACGTCCGTTTCCTCCTCTTCCTCCAGGTTAGTGACAGGTTGTTAATACACGATACCACCGCTTCCGGGCTCGGTTTTAAGTCTGGGGTGTCCAAATCATTTATCGATCGATATCTAGAGCAAGGCTTGTGAAATCTACCCACGCCGGGCCCTGATAAACGAGCTCCATCACAGACGGGGCTCCATGTATTAAAAGCCTCTACGTTTCCGTACTCCAGCTAGCCTTACACGTGAATGCTCCAGCTTCCTCCCCCAGTCCAAAAAGAGGTCCGTGCAGTCCATGACTGTGTTGGATGTGTCTTGTGTGATAAACGATCGTCTTCTGTCATGATTGGTGCCTAAATTATAAACAATAAAAGCTAAATAAATAGATCAGTGACTGCAGGCCATATGAGGGGGTGCAGGGTATAATACCCCTCCAGCACCCTGCTGCTGAACATCCTTCTTATGTTCTCTTTAACAAGCTTAAACCGGTTATAATAAGGACTGTTTTTATTGGGATAGCGTTTGTGGTGTTTCCGTTCATTCTGAATGTTGGCGATTCATGTATGACCCTCCATTCTCTCTCTCTCTCTCGCTCTCCTTTTTGTTTCTACCATTGATTTAAAAAAAAAACGCCTGACAATGAGTTTCAGATTTATTTTATTTCCAAACTTCAGGCCGTCTGGAGTTTCTACATTCCATAACAACAATAGTCTGAGTTTCACGTGCTTCCTTTGTAAATGCATTCATTATTCGTCCTTAAAATTCCTCTCCAGTTCCTCTCTGCACCATCACCTGGTCTGGAACTGGTTCCTCCCGTCCTGGGGCTGCTGGAATTTTATCACCGGGCAGATAAATCACGTCGTCCATGCACGTGTGAGCCGGAGCTTTTTTATTTCTCTCCACCGAAACATCTTCTGAATTCATTAATCATGTAAAGAAAAGGTCGTTTTGTTCATTTTTCTTTTCTCCCTGCGGCTGTATCGTTGTGACTCTTTTAAACTGAATCGGAATCAGCAGCACTGGCACAGACGCGCCTGCAGGGGGAGCAGTGTCGCGCATCACTGAGTCATTTAGGAAGAAGAGTCGTGTTTAGGTCTTTCGGGTCTCTCACCTTGTATACGCTCCAAAATACAGGAGCTGATGATCAGACTGTCCGGTCGAAAACACGAATGTAAATGAAACAACAACAACAACAACAACAACAACGTTTATTCACTCAACAAAAGTTTCACGCGGTTTTGCTTCGTTTCAGTGACGCCACGTTCAAACTTTTACACCTCAAACAAAAATTTAAAACTTATTTTTATTTTTTATTTTATTTTGATCGTCATCCATCTGGGTTTTAATGTGCATGTTTTCAAAATGTGTAACAAACTGGTGAATGAGAACCCGGTAACATGGGGGTGGTGGTGTAGGAACAAGGAGGTTTTAAGTTCTCCACCTACAGAGCGATGTTTTGAGAAATCCAGACGTCGGACTCCAACGAGATAAAAGAACAGGAAGAGGTTGTTTGTGGCCTCTGGATGAGACGGCGAGGATGTGGGTGGCGTTTAAGCTTTTGGATTAAGCAGGATGACTTCGGACGTCATGAAATTTTAGCAGGGACTGTATTTAATGTTCCTCAGAGATGAGACCGGGACGTTCTAGTCCGGGGGTGTTTAAACCAGGAAGGGGTGTAGCAAAGAGGGTCAGATCTGGTGAGGTGTAAACGTGCCGGGGGACACAATAGTGAACTATTGAAGTATTTTATGAATTATTTGTATTATTTTGTTCCTAAACGATCTGATGTTCTATAGAAAAATTTTCCAACAGACTACGATCTACTTCCGTGGTCGATTCAAGCAGAGAACATACCAAACAGTCCTCTATTTTTCAGTTTTGGGCCGGTGGAAATGTAAACACGGGTCACAACTGTCCACCGCGTGACGGACTTTGGACATTTCTGTTTTAGAGGCATCATTTTGGTTAACTTAGAGAATAAAAAATATAAATGTAAATATTTATTGATCCTGTCAGAATACCAACATACATCATATTTATTTATTTATTTACTTATAGAGCTTTTAACAACCACAGTTTGACATTCTAGGTCACATTCATGACAGGACACCATTCATCATACATGTGTGATCGATTACACAAGTCACATCTCACACACACACACACGTGGACACTTTGCATTACCCGCATGTTCTTAGACGGTGGGAGGAGACCCGGGACAACATGCGAACATGGATCACGGATCGAGCCTGTAGTGAACGGCCGCTGCTTGATGGCTGATTAAGGGTTACACAGTTAGGCAGATGACATCACAAGATTTCTCTTTTATTTACTTTCTCTTGTCTTGATTAGGGCGTGTTGACTCCAACGAAATCAAATCTTGTTTTTTATTTATTGTTCCGTGTTTCATCAGAATTGAATCAGAATCAAAAACCTGCCCCGAGCTCGTCATCATAATCATGAATCTATAATAATTCACACCGTTGTGTAGCAGAGCTGTGTACACAGTTTATTTGAACTGTGTGTCTAAATCAGACGACTAATCGAAAACCTGCCCTGAGCTCATTATCATAATCTCTCTCTCTCTCTCTCTCTCTCTCTCTCTCTCTCTCTCTCTCTCTATTCGTTTATCGTGGGGTCGGACGTTAATGTTTGGATCAGAGTTTTCCGTCCGGATGCCCTTCCTGACGACAACCACCAGTAAGTGGTGGGATCTGGCGAGACTACTGGACAATATCAGATTTCCGATCAACCTAGTGCATGTTTTTGGACTGTGGGAGGAAACTGGAGTACCCGGAGGAAACCTACACTGACATGAAGAGAACATGCAAACTCCAAACAGAAAGTCCCCAGCCCAACCCGGGGGATCGAACCCGGGATTTCTTGCTGTGAGGCGACAGTGATAACCACCGTGCTGCCCAAACTGGGTATTAAATGGTGTTTGTAATGAATAGTGTATTATATAGTGTTTGTAAAATAACCTACGGCCTTGTTTTTGATGAAGAAAAACACCCAAAGGTATTTCAACATATTTTCACTCAGTGTTTAATTAAAACCATGGAGCATCTTTAAGGTCAGGGTTTGCAGAAACCTCATGAGTTTTAATTACTCCGGACTCTCGTCTTAACAGATAAAGATGGATTCATCTATACTGTCAATACTTACACACGTGCAGGGTAACACAATTCAAAATGCAGAGACACATTTATGCTAAAACATGAAATAACTTTCCTTTTACTGTTAAATGTATTGCATTCAGACCCTTGTGTCCATTGCAATGAGCATCATGCTGCACAGTGTAAAAATGCAATCCAGAGTCCAGATAAGACCAAACTTTATACATCCTGATTGAAATTGCAGTTCATTTTTGGACATAATTCGGGTCGGAAAGATTTAACACATAAATTATTTTATTTTAACTGTCAACGTTGTGTGTGACCTCTGAAATACATGATCAGCCACAAAAAAATCTTTTTTCTCCCACTAGATGGCGCCTGTTTCACGTTTTTAGGCTCAAAACAAATCTTTCCAGCATAAGACTCATGAGGAGTAAGGGCCTAGCTCAAGGGTCCATCAGCAACAACCTGGTAGTGGTAAGATTGGAACCTATGTCGATTATTAGTCTTATATCTAAACCATTAAGTTACAGCTCATTTCATCTTTTAAAAATACATAATGGTTATACACACATACACACATCAATACATTTAAAATTAATTTAAAATACATCCTGGTCAATACATCAAGCTAACACACACGCTACCACATACATTCCCATACAGGTTCAACCCAAAGATTAAACGGGATCCTTTCTGTTCTTTCTGATGTTCTTCTTTTGTCTGTCTGGGTTTCCTCTGGGAGCTCCAGTTTCCTTCTATAGTTTAAAGACGTGCAAGATCCAAAATTGTCCATAACTGTATTTAATATTAAGTCAAAAGTCAAGCGAAAGAGATTTTCTGTCAAAATCAGACCTGTAGAAACTCTTTCACGTCTTTATTGCCGTTTGGATTGATTACTGTAATATTCTTCTGAGTGCAACTGTTGGAGTTCCGACAAAAGGAAACACATTTCACCTCTTTCCTGAATCCTTGCACTGGACACACCAGATGTTACAGATGTTACATTATAAATATTTTTGTTACTAGTCTATTAATGTCTAGCAAAATTTGGTGCAAATGCTGAACCAATATGAGCTGTAGATCTTTAGTCAGTTAGTCCAGCTAACCTACCTACCTACCTACCTGCCTGCCTGCCTGCCTACCTGCCTGCCTGCCTGCCTGCCTGTCTGTCTGTCTGTCTGTCTGTCTGTCTGTCTACCTACCTACCTGCCTGTCTGTCTGTCTGTCTGTCTGTCTGTCTACGTACCTACCTTTCTATCTGCCTGTCTGTCTCTCTCTCTCTGCCTGTCTGTCAGTCAGTTGAGCTGTAGATCTTTAGTCAGTTAGTCCAGCTAAACTACCTACCTACCTACTGACCTACCTACCTGTCTGTCTGTCTGTCTACCTACCTACTTACCTACCTACGTACCTACCTACCTGTCTGTCTGTCTACCTACCTACCTACCTACCTGTCTGTCTACCTACCTACCTACCTACCTACCTACCTACCTACCTACCTGTCTGTCTACCTACGTACCTACCTACCTACCTATCTATCTGCCTGTCTGTCTATCTGCCTGTCTGTCAGTTGAGCTGTAGATCTTTAGTCAGTTAGTCCAGCTAAACTACCTACCTGCCTGCCTGCCTGCCTGCCTGCCCATCCATCCATCCATCCACCCATCCACCGATCCATCCATCCATCCATCCATCCATCTATCTTTAGCTTGCTTTTATGCCTTCATATCTTTGTATATACACGTCGTGTTAAACTTCGACCACTTGTAGTCACATCTCATGGCAAAGTGGGTCTCGGTTTCGATCTCAAGATGCGGCCGGCCGGGTATTTTCTGTGTTAAATTAGCATGTTCTCCCTCGACGCTCTAGGTTTCGCTCTACAAGTCCAAAAACATGCTGTCGAGGTGAATGACGGAAGGTAAATTGTCCACGAGTGTGTTAGATATAAACGTGTGTGTTTATTTGAGTTGTACTGTGTCTTTAAGAGTCGCTTCAGTGTCTCTGTGTCTTTAAGAGATTCTCGTCTCGTCTGTGAGCTGCTCAGTCGTTACCTGCTGCTCTCCGGGTTTTACATACAACCGGCTTTTCACTCCAAAATTCTTCTTATTTGAGGGCACGGATTATATTTAAAACGACGAATAACGAAATTAACGTGAATAAAGGTGAGAAAATGCGGGTTTTGCGGTGTATCTGAGTGAATGTGCTGACCGGTGATGAACCGTTGAAGGGTAAAGTGCTTCTGCTTAAGAGTCGCTGAAGTAACTAACCTGGACTAAAATTGACTTCTTTAAAGTTTATTGGCAGCCTTTTAATATAGTTATATACGAGTTTAAGGTTAAATGTGATATTTGTGGGCGGTTTCTGGATATTTTTCGTTTAACATCTGTATTAAATTAGGTTCTCGTATGAAATCTTAATGCTGCCTGTACGAATGCGGGATTGATCGTGTTGCCAGATTGGAGAAATCTGTATCACTTTGTAATATTTGTTAAATAAAGCAAAGTAAAGTGTTTTTAACGTAAATGTTTTACGTGTCAGGATTAACATTTAAACCGTCAACGCGTTTTAGATTATGTATTAATTTATTGAGCTATTACGATTGTTTACAGGCCGATGATATATTGACAATCTGGCAACCCCGGTTCGAGGTTCCATTCCATAGCACTGCAGTGATTCAGGATCATCTTCTTATTTCAGCTTCTTACACTTTTAGCTTCTTTTCTCTAATAACTCTTACATTTTACATCTCGTAGGTCATGGCCACGAGCTAAACGTCAGATTAACTGAAGATCTGAAGCCATTTGAACCAGGAGAGTCCATCATCATCACCATCACCACCACCACCATCATCATCATCATCATTATTGTTGGAAGAGTTTTTCATAGGAACAGCATGGGTTTGATATTAGACCTAATGCAGCTACACGAGCACAATTAAATCACTTTCTTCAGGTGTCCCCAACCCCACACACACACTACAACCATAAAAGTGAAGGAATATGGCCAAAAATGTCACAGACTCTCCAAGGGAGGATTTTGTTAAAATTTCCGATGATGAACTTCTCAGACTGGGTAAAGAAGAGCTGGTACGAAGGCTCAGGAAAGTAGAGAGCGACAAGATGAGCTTCATGCTGGAGCACGGGAACATGATGAAAGACGTGAACCGGAGGCTGCAGCTCCATCTCCACGAGATCCGAAATTTAAAGGAGGTCAATCAGAAACTGCAAGACGATAACCAGGAGCTCAGGGAGCTGTGTTGCTTCTTGGACGATGATCGACAAAAGGGCAAGAAACTGTCCCGGGAGTGGCAGCGATTCGGCCGGTACACTGCCAGCGTGGTGTGGAAAGAGGTGGGTTTCTATCAGCAGAAGCTGAAAGAACTGGAGGCCAACCAGGAGACCATCGTCTGTGAGAATACAGAATTAAAGGAGATCATCATTATGCTGGAGGAGGAGAGGAACGGCACTGGATCCAGGAGCTCCATAGACAGCCAGTCTAGCCTGACCAACCTGAATGGTGGTTCGAGTAACATGAGGGATGTCGGCGATGGAAGCAGCACCTCCAGTACGGGTAGTGCCGGCAGCCCGGATCACCATCACGGACACGCGCACAAGCCCGTCGAGGGAAAGATGGCGTCTATTAGAAGGTCTATGGATGATCTGTCAAGCAAGCATCTTCACAGGAGCATACCGAATGGACTTAACGGTAAGAAGATGCTTTTTTACTTTCTTATACATTAACATTAACAGCAACACCATCAGTGATTTGATGTTCGTTCTAAGCTGTTAATGCAAAAAAACTTTAGGATCTTTTTAAAATTTTATATTAGCATTTGTATATTTTATTGAGATTTTGCTGAAGCACCGTCTGTCGCTTTTTGATTAGGGTACAGGACTCTCGATCTGAACGATGCCGGTTCACCAAATGCTAGGTTGCTGCTGCGGTTGGGCCCTTGAGCAAGGCACTCGACCGACTATTGCGCAGACTGTTTACTGTAAGTCTGTTTGGATAAAAGCGTCTGCTAATCGCTGAAACTGATAAATATATTTTCGGTAGAAGCTGCAGACGTGTAAAAGCTGATTGGGATGAATCAATCGTTGCTGTACGTAATCTGTTTATTTTATTACTTATAACTTTTGTGCTCTAACTTAGAACTTCCTGTTGTGATAATTTCCTCAAGATGAAGGTCCTTAAGGCGCCGTTCACCACCCACCACCGTGACGTTTACCGTGACACAATATTGAAGAATATTGTGTAAGAATTGCAGTTCAGGTCTCATCTAATCAGATCCATGCTTGTCATCAGAAGGTGGAGTTTTAATCTCGTGGCTGTCGGTGTTCTGACCTTGAGCGTGGCTGGGCTTGGTGAATCGTATATTGATATATAAATCTGACACCGCAGGCGATGAGCACGAATGTTTAGTCTGAAGACCAAAGCTGTGAAAGTAGGAAAGCATTCTGGTGCCTGATCTATTGGTTTATTAAATATATGGTTTCATTCTTTTATGTACTGGTACCTTGTCCAAAAGGGTCCAAAAAGCTGGAATAGGCTCCTCTTGTGAAAGACAAAGGCCATCATGGAAGGGGATGGATGCAGTTCGAAGTTCTGAAGTTGTCAGAAGTCAGAACGAACTCGATGGTTTATGTAGTGATATTATAAAGGATTTTGAGTGCATCCATGATGTGTAATAACGTCTGCGTTACCAACGAAAAGGACGACAAAGACTTGTAGATTTTAGCTGATCGATATCGAACAATCTTTTGCATCAAGCTTACGTACAGTATTGTTTTCTTTCGGATAAAGTGCTCCCCCTTGTGGTCTTTGTCTCTCATCCTTGAGGTTTGCGTTGTTTGCTATGCAGAGGTTCTTACCGATTGGGTTCACAAGTATAAATCAGCCTTTACTCGGCGCACATGGTGGTGACGTTTTTTTTGTACACGGACCCGAGAGACACATCGTGCCGGGTTGGATGTACAGATGGCGCTGGGTTCATTAGCATGAGCTGTGAAGTCGAGTCTAATGTGGATTTAATACACACGACGGCCTAATTAAAAACGTAACAGTTCCACTAAGCTTTTTTTTTATCATTACAGGTGTGTATGTGGAATGTACTGTGTATTTTTATTTATAGGAATGGTATTTCATTGACTCCGTCACACAAAAAGTTGTTGGACCTTAGTGTGGAAATGTTTAAAATATCCGTCATGCATATTAAACGTGTTTAGACGCGCAGTTGCAGATTTGGAAGCGGTTCTGTTGGTACTGACCTACAATGTCAATATCACGACTTTCAGTTTTCAGTTTTCAGCATTTATCAGACAGTACAGTACAGTTGCAGTAAACGATTTGAGCAATTCAGAGTTAAGGGCCTCGCTCAAGGGTCCAATCCAACAGCAGCAACCTTTTGAAGCCCTTTCGGCTTTCAATAGTAGTCCTGTATCCTAACCACTAGGGTACCGTCGACCCTGCCGGCCCCACGACGGCTTCCATCATGCCCTGCCGGTACCCGCTCGCTGTTAATGGGTGTGTTTGTTGGGTTTGCACTAGAAATCTGTGACTGATCGGACAGAACATTCGTTTTTCAGAAGGGAAATGAATCAATAAAAAAAGCCTGATTGATTCCTCTCCATTCTGCTGTTGTGTTAAATCGTGATTGATTTTTGTGTGTGTGTGTGTGTTTGTGTTTGTATAGTGCGTTCGGGTAAACGTGTAACCTTGACTTGTCCCCCCATGTTCCATGTATGTATTATTTTGCACCCCTGACATTGAGCCCTTGTCTAGACCCTCTCTGGATGTCATCGGTTGCCAGTTCCGATGCTAAAACCTCGAGTTGATGTGAAATAGTGTGGTTACGGTGTTTGTACTGGGATTACGGATTGGACTTGTTTTGTGGTGGATTTGTTTGTTCAGCCGAGGCTCCATGTGTGTGTGTATGTGTGTGTGTGAGTGAGCTGGAGATCATGTGAGGTTAGCTAACATGTCACATCGATGTTTGTTACACAGCACGGCTTCGCATGAGTGGTTCGTTTGGTTTGGGTGTTTGTCTGCCGTGTTGCTGTTACGTAAAACACTTCATGTCTTCCTCAGCGACTTGTCGTGTCATGTTTGTGCTGTTCTTCACTGTAAATAAGAATATTATTGTCGGTCTCTTGCAGTACAGTTGGCACGTTGAAACAGATTGTAGCCAAGCAAGAAACTAAGACTATTATTTTTCAAAGATTATTTTTCCTCTTTGCGTGTTTTTTTCTCTGTATATCGGATTTGTTACAGATGCCGGATGCCCTTCCTGACGCATTTCCCCTTTTATCAGGACTAATAAATAAATAAACACATGTTACACGTAAATGTTTAATACACACAATTAGAATTAGTGTCTTCTTCCCATCTGATTGGGTTACATGTCTTCCATCATTAAGGGGCACGGAGGTTTGTAGTGTATACAGTGTGTAGCATTGTGCCTGTTTCCTACGGGTGCTCCGGTTACCTCCCGCAAAAAAAATATCATCTGTGGTTTTGGTGTGTACTTCAGATCGTAAAACATTTCTCCAGAATTCCAATCATCTATCATGTAAGGTGTCTTTAATCGTACGTATAGGGTCCAACTATTGCTATAGCTTAGCATCATCTGTGTTAACGATGTAACTTTGGTCTGATTGGGTTTAAGGTTCGGGAAAGAGTCTCGGTGCGAGATCAGCACAGTTGGCACGGGTCACTAGGTTTGCAAATTCCTGACCTGAACGAACAGTACGGGAGGGAAATGAGCTTTTTTTACTTTTATTTGTTTACCATTTAGGAGAAACATTTGTTAGTCAAATTGTGCTGGTGTTTAGTTACCGCAGTAATGTGTTTATATGTAAAGCTTATTAATGACCGGTCCATTCTCATGGCGTCTAACAATAATACTCAGGATTTTAGGATTTTAATATTATGCTTTTTTGGTGGGGGGGGGGGGTCATTGTAGGACAAATTTCGGTACACGGGGTATTTTCAGATATTTATATATATATATACACACACACACACACACACACAGTCTACAAATGAATCCATATACAAGTCACATCAAATACATTCATGGACAATCTTGCATTTTGTCTTACCTGCATGTTTTTGGACTGTGGGAGGAAACCGGAGCATCAGCACTAGTAGTCAGCACAGTTATACTTTCTAATGGCTATGCAACCGTAGTACAGACACACACTCTCTCTATCACACACACACACACACACACTCTCTCTCTCTCTCTCTCACACACATTTGTGAATCGGACCCAGGACCTTTATACTGCCATGACATGTTTATGTTGATGCTACCCACCGGCCCGTTATGCCACCTGCCATCGACGGGTGCAGTTGTGAAGAGTCTTGGCTTAGTTTTGGGTTCAAATCTCAGTTCTGCCATTAAGTCTATTCTATAAAATTTATCGTATAACATTTTATTGTGTTGGACCTGTGTGCTTGAGTAATTAATAAAATAAAATAGAATTAAATGTATGAATACAATGTGTACAAAAGTATTTACCGGCTGTGTAAGATAAGATTCAGTTTTTTACTCCACATGAGAAATGTACACGTGGCAATATCAAACAGAAACCAAAGACATAAAAGTATTGATAAAAAAATTCCTATTGAAATATTTCATAAAAGAATCCAGACTTTAAAGTCCGTTGTTTTAAATCAACACATCGACTGGAGCGTTTCTCATCAGCATTGTTTGAATTTGATTTTCTTTTTCGTGACGCATTCCCAGCATTCCACATGCTTCAAAGTCCAATCAGGAATGGCTGGAACAGCTCGGTGCTCCACCCAGCCGGTGAACTCCGGAGCGTACAGACGGGGAAATGCTCAAGTGTTTGCTTTAGTGGGTGGTGTTATCACTTCAAATTCAGTCACATGGTCGAACCTGCAGCCTGTTTTTTCTTATACTGATCATGTGTTCTCTCGTCCACTGAGACTCCAGTGTGTGATGCACGATACTGTCCATACACTCGAAGACTCCGAACAGACTCGACTCAAGTCTGACACCCTCTTACATCTAAAGACAAGTCACAGACTTTATAAATCATGAGATTGGTGTCATTACACAACAAGGGTCGAGAAATATACAAACTACCACTGCCACCTACTGTAGTGGATGTGCACCTCATTATTTACCGTAAGAGTAAACACAAACACAACAGAACTCTTGGAATTTTTTGGCGGTGCGTACGACCACGATGGAGAAATATAAGAGCAAAACGATCACGCCCAGTCGACGCAGAAGTTTCGTCGAGGTCGTACGAGCAAGTAAAGTTCCACGATTTTAGGAAGCTCGACTTCACAGCCGTTTTCCTGTTCGACGCGGTGCAGACTCCATCGGCTCACAGCGGGATTATTACATAACGATACTCTCACACAGGACACCACACAAAGGCTTCCATTGTGAAAAGACTTCCATACGCCGGTGTGCTTCACATGTGGCTCTTTGTGCGGCTCGAAACTGGGATTAGACGGAGCTTTGTTCTCAGGATGTGTTTTCTTTAGGTGCAGGTTGTGTCGATTCATGTGTCTGCACATCGCGCTCGGAATCCCAGGAACTCCGATTTCTTCTTACGATTGTTTTAAAAAAAAAAAATTATCATCAGAAGTGGCAAATCATTCTGAGATTGTTGACTTTCTTTGTTGGTTCCTAAACTGGGAGGGGGGAAATGCGAGTGTTCGAGCAACTCCAGCGTAATATAAATACAGTAAATAATCCAGACTACATAGTAAATATAACCAGGGCAAGGCAGGGCAGGGCAGCTTTACTTGTATAGAACTTTTCATACATGGTGACCAATTCAAAATGTTTTACATCCGGGGGAAAGAAAAGCATTCAGACATTCCACAATCACAGCGACTTTATTTACAAATACACTTGCAGATACAGTGGAACCCCGGTTAACGACCACAATCCGTTCCGAAAGGTCGGTCGTTATCAGAAATGTTCACTATCAGAAACACATTTCTCCATAAGAAATAACGCAAATACAATTAATTCG